>JANIJI010000013.1:8392500-8670000 GCA_024500535.1 Leptonema lineaticorne | reverse complement strand
AGAAACATGTCCTAAACATGAACCACTCGAGGTTAATATATCCTCTATTAAGTAAAACCCACCCTAAAATTTCAATTTCAGATTCTTACTTTTATATTATATATATATATATATATATATATATATATATATATATATATATATATATATATATATATATATATATAAATAGATTATCTAGTAAAACAAAGACTTTCGAAAATATTTATCATAATGTAGCATAAATAGTTTTTTTATTATTATTATCATCCCTTCATATATAATGTAATCGATATAGCAATACAATTTTAATAATTTTATAACTATTTCAAGTTAAAATATTAATGGTAATAAAAAAGTAGATTAATCGAACTGCCAATATAATATTTTAAGATTTAAATTTTCTTTGATAGATTGCCAAGATAATTAGTTTTAATCTGAGTTCCAAGTTTAGCCAAATTGTCTAAGAACATTAAAGCGTATTAAACTTCAAACACTTTACCGTAGATCAAAAGTCTTATACAATATATCAAATTAAATCCTATCGGATCTAGATAGGATCTAACAATATAAAATCCAAACTAAACAGAATTATCAGAATTACACGTTTATTTATTCTGAAGAGAAAGAAAAATATACTTTATGAACGCTAAAAGAGTTTTCAATGAATAGTGAAAGTCGGTCAAGTTATGATAGCGTATCAGTTAAAAGATAACCGGAGCCGTTTAACCTTCGATATAACCCATTGTGCACCACGAAACTTTATTTTATTTATAATGTTGCGTTATTTTTATTTTATTTTATATTTTTAATATTTTAATATCGACATTTGAACGTTTTATCGATGAACGGTGCCGATAAATAAAACGCTTTCGAAGTAGGTTAAAAATTAAAAAATTCTTAGACGTGAATCAAAATAAAGGTCGACCCTTTTCAAGTTCACGTCCGGTACACAATCCGTGACATTGTACAACGTTCGGTCATTACCGAGTCGGTGTTAAAGGATGAAAACGATCTGATGATGCTTCGTGGTACATCACAATGCGAGGAGTTTAGAAGTCGACGAACACCAGTGATATAAGAGCATGAAATTTTATTAAAACGCCCAATCGATTGAAACATATAAATAATACTTTATAATAATCAAAAAAATAATACCACTTCAAACAATATATTATATAAATAAATAAACCCTTTTAGGACCGTGTTATATATTATATTATATATCTTTAAAGATTAATGTTCTTAATATATGATTTTTTATGAGATTCTGTTTCCAACTATACGTCCAATCTTCAAATTTTATTATAAGTAGAATTTAACATTTCTATTAAAAATTAACATAATATGAAAACGAATAAATTATAGCAGCGGTTAAATATAATGTCTAATTTTTGTAATTCAAAAATGATTCCAGTTTTTCTATATTTCGGGCTTATTTTGTTACAAAAATCATATAAAATGTAAATATAAAATAAAATACTGAAAAATGTTTACATAATAGAAAAAAATCTAAAAAGTTGAATTAAAAATTATTGATCTTGAATAAAAATTTAAGAAAATATTTAAATCATCAGTAAATAATGTAAACATTATTTTTAATTTTTATTATCTGAAATAAAAAATAATTAAATAGTCGTTTTTTTTAAATATATATATTTCTAAAATAAATACTATTTCAATTAAAATTAAAAAAATGTTATATTATTACATAAATATAGCGTAGTGAAATTATTTTTAATCATCATCGACTTTTTCTAAAGCGCGTCGTACGTATTATAATCGTCGACTTTTAAGCGCTTCAAAAGCATTTTTTTTTCATATATATATTTTTTTTAATTATTACTTTAACCATTGATCATCATCAGAACGACGCGTCGATGCGTTTATTATTGATGACAATTGATATTTTCACCCCCGTAATAGACGGTAAATTAGACATGAAAAATTACCGACACAAAAGGTGCGCCATCGCTTTTAACAAGCGATATGGCCTTTTTCGTTTTGTTCCATATTTTTTCATTATTTGTAAGTGTCATATTCTTTTATAGTACTTACACATATGCAGGTTTATATATATATATATATATATATATATATATATATATATATATATATATATATATATATATATATATATAATCTATATCATTCATACGAATAAAATTCATTTATCATATTCTAGTTCGTTGTATAAAGAATTATGTAACATACAACATTTAACTGTAAATATAATAATTAATGTATATATGTAAAATATATTAAAAAAATATATTGATCGTAAATTTTGAAGAAAAAAAACGGCAACAAATATATGAGTATGAATTTAAAAACGTGATCTATTTATATCTATCATAATATTTTAGATTGAAAGCTTTGTATTGTAGAATGGAAGTGTTCAGAGTTAACATGTTTATGACGTATTATTATTATGAGATTTTACAAGGCTCGCGATTATCTTTAACTAATAAAACGTCATGTGAAGAACATGGCACGATACGAATCAACCGAATGCCGCCCGAGGCGAAAATCTAACAATGCCGGACATAGGCGCGTCTCTGTTTTCCACTAGCTAAAATAATAGACGTCCGTCCGGCACGTGAAATAGATACGATCCGTCCGTTCAAAAATTGACTCGGTTCGAACTGGATTCGATCGATGATTTTGTTGTGTGGATCCCCATTTTGAATCGCTCACCGGTGGGCCCAGTATAAACATTTCATAATGATGCCGGTTCGTGCCCCCCATACGTAATAATGACAGCTTAATTAGAAAGCTGGCCCCCGAGATGATGTGACAGATGACCGCTTACACGGTGTCATTTACACGGATCGATCGGCGTTGCTCAATAGCTAACAGGTGAGATCAAGCCGATTCCGCGGACCGTTCGCAGTACGCGCCGATACCATCCAGTGCGTGTTTGAAATCGTCGAAACGTCGAAATTTATTTAAACTTATTATTAACGACATTATAGACGATCGAGATTAAAAAAAAATATATATATATAATATAAATTGATAAAAGTACATCACGAAATCAATAGATGTCGATAGAATTACATGATATCAATGAGTCTTCTGAAACTTTCCAGAATATAATAGAACCGAAATTAAATCTCTAAATTGTTTAATTAACAAGTAAAACAATTTAGAAGTGCATATTTCAGAATTCATATGCACTTCTAAATGTAGTACAGGGCGCAATATAGAGTTACGATTAATTATTTTGAATTACCTACAATGTTCAACTTGTATAATTATTAAATAATCATTTTCTATCCCAGAACCGCGTGAACGTAACAATATTAAGATTACCAAACGATTATCATATATAAATATTCCGACAACACAATGCGAGATTTATTATGAGCTGTACTCCTTGTAAAGATATACCGCACAAAGGCAACACTCTCTAAACTTCAGAGATGTACTATTATACATCCCTGAAATGGAACTAGATCACCCTGGAAGGAAACTATATTACCTTGAAGAAACTAATTAGCTGTCGACAAGTTGCATCCTCAATAAAAAATGAACAGCTGATGTGCAAGGTTTCGTGAAGTGACAACAATATCTTTCACCTTACAACTCCAATAGGTGTTTGTCAAAAAAAAAAATGAAAAAGTTCATCTATTTACATTTTAGATAAGATTTAAAAACTAAATAATATATAAACTTTTTTATAAATATATAAAATAACTGATAATATTAAAATTATTAATTAAATGAATTTTATTCGTATCCCAATATAAAAAAGTTTGAAACTCCTGCATTCGAATTTTTTATACTCTTTTATTACATCTAATGATACATAAAACGAATGACAAAATCTTATTTTACATAATAAAACATTGACTTTTATTTTTAATATTGTTCAAATTTATCGTGCATGAAGTATTATGATATAAATTTTTGATATCTTCCAATGAAATATTTTTATGATGGTGCAATATTTTTTTTTATAATCAAATTGTTCAAACATTATATTACCAATAATATTGTCAAATTTTTAGAATATATAATTTTTCAATAATTTATTATAAAATATTTTAGGAAGAATGTTTTTCCTACTATTTTTTTAAAGATATTTAAACTTATATAATAATTATAAAATTAAGCTTAAATTTAAATCATACTTAATTTTCATAAAAAAAATATTATCTAACAACTTATATTTAATTTAATAATAAAAAGTGTATTCAATATATTATTTATATAAATGGAAGTATTATTACAATTTAATTGTAATTAGATTTTTATCTTTATATTTAATTCTTATATTTTTTTTTGCATAAATCGTACATTATTTATTTAAAAAATCGTTAACAGTTTTAATAATTACAGCTAATTTATAAAATTAAACTCACTCAATAAATGTAATTAATAAAATCTATTAATGAATAAATATAATATATTTTTTTATTATTTTAACACGTTGTGCACAAAAGTGGATAACCTTAAACAAAAACAAAACACATTAACGTCCGACAAACACGAGACGGATTAAGCACTTGCGCAAAACAATTTTAATGGACATCATTATATTTTTTTTGTTTCAATCGTTCGATCGACTTCTTAACGACGAAATCGACTGCAAAGTGCGACGTCGAACCACGTTTTACAAGACTGACGCAATTCGAAATCCGTATCAAAATTTCACCTTGCCGATATTCGCAAACCGTGAAGGCAAAAAAAAAAGGAATGAAAAAAGAATACTAAAACGAGGTTTTTCAAAGCCGAACACTCGGTCACGTTCGATTTATTGGTTCTAATCCACGATATAGGGTCACATTGGATAATTGCATTAGTCACAGATGACCTCGCAACGCCTCTTAAACGATAATCCCATAAAAGCGGATAGATCTTCGCATAATTCAGGATATCCGACGACGTGCATGTTCAATTCAAAATTTTTGCCTCCGAGTGAAAATCTTTAATTGTAAAATGTCAAAATATTTCATTTGAAATGAATGATGACGTTTATATTTTATATAAATATATACGTTTATATATTGCACGAGAAAACTCCGAAATGGTCACGTAGGACTAAAAAGTGCCTTCGTGATTATTGCAACGAAATCAAAACCGTGGACTTTCGAAATGATTTCATTTTCCTTGTATATTTCCACGTCATAAATTCATAATTTCTATGAATTCCACCTATTATTTATTAACATAATTAAAATTATTATTATATATTACTTTCTTCATTTTTTTTTTGGTAGACTTATATATATATTTAATCAAAATATCTTCAAAGATGACACACATTAATTACTTTTTTAATCATTTTTATTATCTTTCAATCAATAATCTTATATAGAAATATACTTTACTTCTTATTTAATAATAATTAACAACAACAGCTAAAATATGTATACCTTATATGGCTTCCTTTATATATATATTTGCACACAAAATAACGAAAATGCTTACCAACAAAGATTTTATAAAAATAAAGTGTGACATTAAATTCTACAAAATATTTTCGTCCCTACGTAATTCTACTCACCATTTTTATATAGTTGAATCATTCATTTTATGTTATTTTTCTATGTAAAACGAAATCCCTAATTTATTACGTCGTGATATTTTGGTAACCATTAGGAATGGATTAACTTCATTTAATTAATTATAAGAAATAATAAGTACAGAACTCATTTCATATAAACTTATTTGATATTCCATCAATATTATACTTTAAATTAAATTTAACGAATTTAAACAAATCTATAGAAATTCTAAAAAAAAATGCTAAATAAAATTGGAAAAATATCTCAATTCTCATAAAAAATATTTTTATCATAAATTAACTTAACATAATGTAGAGAATCAATAAATTATATTTGATGTAAATAAATTGCTTAATTAAATAAATCTTTAAAAATAAGACATTCTAAGACGATAAATATTTATTTACTTTGAAAAAAAATGAAAGTTTAAAAACATTTTTTCCTGGCACATTAGCATGATAATTTGTTTGGCTTATTCACACCACGTTTTGTGATTTTTAAAACATGATTCAAAATACATTCCATGACAGAATTAGACAAAACAGTCGTACAATTCATGTATCAGTCCATAATTTTCAATAATTTATTTTCAATATCTTCTCAAAATATGTATTATAATATAGCCAACATCACATTTTCTAATACATATTTTATTTTGAACTTCTGTTGTATTTTAATTTTTGTGCCAAATAATCATTCTATAATGATAAATTTTAAAACTTCATAAAAAATTGAATTTTATTTAAAATTTAGTGTTAAAACGAAAAAAAAATAAAAGAAAATTCCAAAAAAAAGGGTTTTTCCAAAAAAAATAAAAAAATAAAAATAAATAAACATGTTTCTTTATCTTTATGATGAAGGAAAAAGTTGTATCAGAGACTAAAAAAGTTTATCGAACATGCCAGCAATTATATTAAAAAAAATATATAAATAATTTTAAATTTGCAAAAATTGAGACATTACTTTTCAGATTTCTCTCTTAATTTATAGAAATATGTGATGAATATAGATTTTTGAAAATTAACTCATATAATTTATTCTATAAATCAATTCAACCGAAAGTTGCATTTTCCATTTTTAATTTTTTATCAAATCTCTATTTTCTCATAATTATCCTCTGTATAAATATATAGATATATAAAATAAAACTTGAAAATATTTGATAAACTTCAAAAATTAAGCACTAAAAATATTTTTTTAATATAATAATTATTAAAAATTAAAATAAATATAATAATTAGAATTAATTGAAGAGTAATACGTAATACATGTTATTCAGAATAAAATTTCCACTTATTGATAATTTAATTACACTAAATCATTATATAAAATTTCTTAAAAAATACATAAATCTAAAAAAAACGACATATTTAACGTACCTATATTATATTTTTTTGGTAAGTACAAAATCGAATATCCCACAGATTAGATTAGTCAGACTATGGCAACGCAATCAGATCATACCGCTCCACAATAACTTGAATAATCATCCGTGGCAATTGGTCTATAACTTTGAAAAATAGGTCATCTTCGAAACTGAGAGATAGCGGTCGCCCTCGCGGGGTCGAAACAGTCCCTTCGAATTATTATGAACCATTCATAAAAAAAAAAAAATGATGAAAAAAATCGAGGAACACCCGCCGTGAGCCATTGTCGAGACCTTCGTGCGATCGAACCCTCAGATGGCTCATAAATCCGATAATGTTCGATTCCATGGTTTTTACACTAAAGCCTCGCACGTACTATATATTAACACGAGCATTGTGTAATGGAAACGCGTTTATTTCTTTTTAATGCTAATAATGTACAATAATATTGTGAAGCGAAGATCACGACGATCACAAATTTCGAGTTTAAAAATGCCGATTCGAATCACATTTCCTTTTTCGAATTTACGAATACTAAGCCGTATATATTTTTGAATATTTTAAATCATATATTTTCATGCGTAAAAATTCGTCTGTTTATCAGTAAGGAAAAAAAATAAGATGATAATGTTCGCCATTTTTTGGTCTTAAAAACTACATAATTGATTTCACTGTCATATATTTGTTTCATATATATATACATATATACATACATATATATATATATATATATATATATATATATATATATATATATATATATAAAAATATATATATATATATATATATATATATACATATTATTATATACTCGTGTAAGTGAACTCATTTTATTTTATTAATTATTAAAAAATGATACTGAAATTTAATAAACTAAAATCTATCAAAATCTAAGATATAGATACTGGCAAAATGGCGGATAAATATCAAAATTGATGAAACTAATTTATACATACGATTTAATAAATAATTTGAATGTAAAATAATTTAATAATAAAAGCTGTAATATATAGTACATATTTTGCATAAAAATGTAAAATTTTAAATATATTTTGAATACTGAAAACACGTGAGTTAAAACATTCCTATTCATATTCATCTCGAGAATAATAGTGACATCCAAACAAACGATTTGATATTGATAGTATAGTAAATTCATAGAATTTATTTATTACTGATAATGAATAATCTTATCATTGTTTTCAGAGTAATTTTTAATATATCATAACATCTTTAAAAATATATTGTATAAATAAAATTATTTTTTATATTATAATACAAACGATCAAAACATACGAATATTTAATTTGTAAATTATTGCTTGTGTGTTTAAAATTTTTAAGATCATAAAAATATGTTTTTAGTACGTAAAATAGTACGATTAATTTTCTCTAATTTTTTTCCCCGTTACTTACAAATGGAAACGTTTAATTAAACCAATCAAAATTTATCCTCATCATCGAATTATTGACTAATGAGCGACTTTCGTGAATATATAATATAAAACAATCAATATATATATATATATATATATATATATATATATATATATATATTCATTTTCATCATTTCGTTTTTCGTACCGATGTGATGTAACAAAAGTGTAGAAGTAAAGCTTCAGATGTTAATGACCGAAAGACGGGTACGTGACGATTCCCCGTGTTGTAAAAAAAATGGTGTGTTTATATATTGCCACGTGATTTATTTTCGCATACATTTGGAATTATTTAAGTAGTAAAAATCCGATGAGCGAAAATACACCGTAAGCTTTTCGCTCACTGTGAGTGGGCGAACCCGTGACGTCACGGGCACGCTGAAGAAATTCGCATTATTTTTTTTATTATTATTGCCATTGCTGAAAAAGTGGGAAGGGGAAGGGGGGAAAATTGATAGTTTTTCGTGAAAATACGTTCAGTTGTCTGCGCTACTCAACGACTATATAATATAAAATATGAATTTATATTATATAATCGATTCTAGATTCTTAAAAATATATGTAGTTAAAAACATCGATCGTGAATCATATTAAAATCGTATAACATTAAATGATTGTTAAGATAAAAATAGTATTTTAAATTTAATCATAGAGTTAACGATTCGATTTTATAAAAATTACAGTAAACTCACATATTATGAAAAGAAGATTACACTCATGCAAAAGTTGTTATTTATTATCAAACAAACCGACCTTATCATTTACCAAAAAATTCTAATAAGATTATATAATTTTTTAAAGTTTAAAAACTACTAATCATATTTCAAATTTAACTTGTTAAACATCAAATTCAATTTGGATTTCAAAAATATGCGTATTGAAAATTTTTAAACTATAGAATATCAAATTTGAAAAAATCCAAAAATATTCAATATTTTTCTTCAGTAAATGTAATTTTAATTATTTTATAAATGACATAAATCCCCTTTTTCAAAATGGTGTTCTTTAATATGTAAGCTAAAAGGTGTTAAAAACTTTTATAGTTTTATTATATATATATATATATATATATATATATATATATATATATATATATATATATAGTTATAAATTTTTCTCATTTTTATAAATTATTAAAAATCATAAAAAAAATAATTTTTCATTCAGAATAAAACTACTAAAATGTTATTCATTGTAAACCCTGTAAAATGAATCTAATGACGATACCCCAATTTGAAAATTTGTGATGCAAGTAAAATAAATATAAAGCTTAGTAATACAAGTTCGAATTATTTTTCTTTAATATTTTGTTTATATAACTAATTATTCGATTGTTATAGCATATTTTGAGATTTAAAAAATCTATTTTTATAAAAATATTGTACTTCAGATTTAATAAAAAATAAATTAATTTCAATTATATAAAAGATAAAACGTATTATTATTTTCTAAAGTTTTCTAAGAAATGCTTATCATTAATATTCTTTAAAAAATATTATACATGAAAACATATTAAAAAAAACTCTGAAATTTATAATTAAGATATAAATATTTTTGAAGTATATTATCAATTATATGCTCAATCATATCGTGTAGTTTATTTTCACGATTTGAGTCATTGAGGAAAAATATAATTGATAAGAGAAATTGTTGTAAAATTTTCTTAGTAATAATTCATTTTAATCTCTTCTTTCTAACAACAATGTTTTATAACATCAGTTACTAGTTATATAAATAGTTACATTATTATTATATTTTAAATAATTATAGTAATTAAACAAAAATACATATATCTAAGTTTGTATCTTTTTAATGTGACGAATTTGTAAGTATTAAAATTAATCTTCTATATCTGTTTCTTATAAAAATAATGAAATATTTATATTTTGTTAAACTTCTTTCTGCTTATTATTGTTTACATACATACACTAATTTCTTATTAATTCTCTTTAAACAATTAAATTCATTTAAAAAATCACCATTTATATACATCAAAACTAAATACATATCAAAATGCATACTACTCTACATATTCATAAAATAGGACAATATGTAAATATAATATTTATATCGTAATATGAAGATTTTGATTTAATTAAAAAAAGACTCCAAAAGGTAATTATATTTATAATTATTTTACATAAATATTTATTTCATATCATGTATGTCATTTTTTATATGAATTATATATTTTTATTAGTGTTACAAAAAGTATATTATTAAAATATATTTTGATGAATAAATTAAATTTAATTATATTGTTTAAATAATTCATATTGAATAAACAAATTAATTACTAATTTAAATAATTTTGAAATTCGAGCAATTGATATATTTTCGTCATATAAATTATATTTCATTAATGACACTTTTATTTCAACATAAAATATTATTATATTTAAAAAAAATAATTGAAGTGTTCGTTAATATTTTTAATTAGAATAGATAAAAATAAATTTCAGAATTATAAAAATTCCTTTACATAAAAATATTTTTTAACAATAATAAATATTACATAATATTCTTTTTTGCGATAAATATAATTAATCTTTTATTTTTTATCAACATGTAAAAAATAAATATATTTTATAACATGATTTCCATGTATTATAAAATATATAATATTACATGGAAATAATTTATTAATATATATTAGAATATATATTAATAAAATATATTCTTAATTAATAAACACTAAGTTTTATATAAAACTAGTTAAAAAAATCTTTATGAGAAATGAAATTCTTCGTTTCTTAATATTGGTATAGTTGTCAATAAATAATGAGAATGTTGTCAGCACTGATTCGCACATGTTTTATACCGCGCCAAACTGTCAGGAATTGTCAACGTATTTTTTATTCTACCATGCAGGACGAAGAACCGGCTACCAAAAAAGTATTTATTCTGATTTTCAATCATGTTCATAATACTTCTCCCGAACGACTAACACCATATAAATTTGTATTAAAATATTTATGTTTACGTAATAATAATGCTAAGGAATTATTATGCGTTACATGTTAAACAGCAAGTATATAATAAAATAATGAACTAAAAACTTACCAAGATATTTGATCTGCTGAATAGTTCATATAAACATTCGATTGGGAGCAGTATTCTGAACTTTAATATATATATATATATATATATATATATATATATATATATATATATATATATATATATATATATATATATATATATATATATATATATATATATATATATATTATAACTAAACAAATCTTAAAGTTAATTTAAATACTTATAAAATATTATATCTATTCGCCATACTTATGCATACTATTATATTATAGAATTCAATCCAAAATTAATATTATTCTCTAAAATATACAACATTATAAATTATAGACTATTTTCCTCTTTTTAAATGATATAAAAAAATAGTTTTCAAATACTAAAAAAAAATATACAAAATTCTTATTTACACAATATTGAAACATACACTTACCGCATACCATTCATATATTAAAATTCACTCAAATTCAATTGTATACAATTTGTGAACTGTCAAACTTGTTTGATTTTACCTTGTGAAGTTGCATACTTATTAACTATGTAACAAATGTTTTAAATTACAAAGAAAAAACATTTTTTAGATTTATTTTCAAAATGAAACCAAAAAGAAATAGAAAAAAAAACTGGGATAATCGTGGTTTTAGACGATGCTGGATCGAAAAATATTTCGTCACAATCTTTAAGAAAAATGCATTTTGTTTAATTTGTTATAAACAAATCTCAACTACACATATTTCTAGTGTTAAAAATCATTACAATAATAAACATCTTAATTATGAGCGATTTATGGGTGATACTAGAATAAAAAAAATAGAAGAATTACAAAACCATCTCAAAAAGCAACAATCTTTTTTTAAAAGAAAAATACAAAATGAGGCAAGTTTTACAAGTTATATATATATATGTGTGTGTGTGTGTGTATATAAATTCTCAAAACGCAGTCTTTTCAAAAATTAGCAATCGATTTAGTCAGTGCAATCTGGAATACTTATGTACAAAATAAGTGCAATCTAACTTATTGTATTCTTCATCCATGATTTAATAATGTTTATATTTATTTTGGACTAATTACAATAAAATTTTCAAGTAATAAAAAATGACAAACGCTGATTAAACTGATAGATAACTAATTACTCAAGTTTTATGATAAGTAACAAATATAAACAGCCATACTTCTATTTCTATACATGGTAAATTGTGAGATTAAAAAAAAGATATAAAACTACATGATTTACGCGATTATTATTCACAATATAATATTTCAAAAATATCAATTATATTTTTCATATTAAATATGTTTTTTCTTTTCAGAAAATGAAACAAATAGGTACACACGATGGGGTTTTTCATTGTGATGAAGCTTTGGCTTGTTTCTTACTGAAGCAACTACCTGAATATTCGGATTCTAAAATAGTTAGAAGTAGAAATCTTGCAATATTAGATAAATGCGATATTGTCGTAGATGTAGGCGGTATTTATAATGATTCTACTAAACGTTATGATCATCATCAACGAGAATTCAACGAAACAATGAGTAGCATTCGTCCTGATATGAACAAACAATTCGATATAAAGTATAACTGCTTTATATTTTATATAAAAGTAGTAGTATTTACAACTAAGAATTTATATTTTATATGAAGTTTATCGTTTATTTTTTCAGGTTGAGTTCTGCAGGTTTAATTTATGCCCATTATGGCGAAAAAATCATCAAATCAAAAACGGATCTGCCAAATGATGCTATAAAAGTCTTATTTGAAAAGTTATATGAATATTTTATTCAAGAAATAGATGCGATTGATAATGGTATAATGATTTGTGAAGGAGAGCCAAAATATAGAATTACTACTAGTATTAGCTCTAGAGTTGGCCAGTTAAATCCTCAATGGAACGCTCCGCCATCTACTGAGCCAATTGACGACCTCTTTCAAAAAGCTGTCGATTTAGTTGGAAAGGAATTTTTGGAATCTTTAGAATATTATGCAAATTCATGGTGGCCAGCTAAATTCATCGTCAAGCAATCTCTCAATAACCGATTCGATATTCATTCCTCTGGTAAAATAATGGAACTAGAAAACTTTGCACCATGGAAAGAGCACTTATTTGATTTAGAAAAAGAACTGAAAATGGAAGGCGCTATTTTTTATGTTATATATAAAGACAAATCTGATTGGAGAATTATTTGCGTTCCTAATGAACCTAATAGTTTTATTTGTAGGTAAGTATATTTGAAAGTAACAGATCGATTTCGATTTTTAATACTATTAATATATTGGTTTTATTTTACAGAAAATTCCTTAAAGAAGAATGGCGAGGATTGAGAGATGAAGAGCTATCAAAAAAAGCTGGCATTCCGGATTGTGTATTTTGCCATAGTACTGGTTTTATAGGAGGCAATCGTACAAAAGAAGGTATTTTACAAATGGCTATTAAAAGTCTTGATTCCTGAAGAATATCCAACATTATAATTCTTAAAGAAAGACCACTACATTTGTTAAAACAAATTAAAAATGACTTATAACTTTATTTTTCCACTGATTCTTGTGATATTCTGCAAGTTTCTGATGTTTCGTGAGTTTCAGATGATTTTTCAATATTATCATTATGACATACACTATTTGCGTCTTCCATTTTAACCTGATTATTCTCAATATCTTTATTTTCTAATTGATTATTTTCACTGTCTTCTTCTGGTTTAAATGTGAAGTAATCTAGTGTAGTTAACCAGTCAGCCATCGACATTTGTTCAATTTCAGTATTAACAATAGGTGGAAGAATATATTTATTTTTAAATACATTTACTACGTCTTTTACTTCTTTCCATTCTAACCGTTCATGAAATCCATCATTTCCAAAACGAGTATTATAACGATCATAATGAACCTATTAAAATAAGTAACGTTATAAGCATATACGCATTAAGAATATTTTTTATTAAAATTATATACCTCCTCTAAAACTAAACCAAGACTTGGAGCCATCGGTATTTTAACAGATTGTTTAGAACAAGCTATATTAATAACATCTTCATTTGCTAAACCTCTAGCAATTGCTATAACAAGTCCCACCATTTTTCGAATTTGATGCAACATAAAACTCTGACCCTTAAAATTAAAAAATAATTCGATGGTAAATCAATTATATAAATTACTTTTAAAACGGTATACATAAATACTATAATTAAAAATTAAGATATTGTTGAGCAGGTTTTCCATATCGTTGCAAATTACACATTGATGTAATTAAAAAGTCGATTCGATATAATTATACATTTCGGCAAAACACAATTTAGCTTAAAATGTAACAATGTATCAAAAGTATATGTTTAAAAGTTAACTAAAAATTAGTCGGCTTGACTAAAAAAGGTGTTAGACCACATAAGGCCGTCACGTCGATAATTTATTTCTTTATACCAACCTTTACTTTAATAATAACAAATTCCATTCCATTCGAAACAAATGGGTTTCCGCATATCATACTAATAATATATCGTTTAGAAGATGGATCTAGGAATTCCCTATAAAATAAAGATACAATTAATGGTAGATAATATTTAAATATTTGCTCAAATATAGAAATCAAAATTACTTTTTAGAAGTAAAGTTATGAAAATTCTTTGTTCCGAGATACAATTTTAATATTTTATTAACATTTTCGATTACAGAAGATTGTATTCTAAAAGCTTTAAAATCCACTACCATTATATTATGATCTTCGAAAGCATATGTTGGCAACATATACATATATGTACGTGCATCACAATTGGTTTTAGAATTAAAACCTTTTGTAACTCTTTTTATAGAAAATACTTTAATTTGTGGCGGTAATTCTTTATTAATTTCTTCAATATTTACTTCATTAGCTGAAATATCACGTAAAATAATATTTCAAGTAATAAATCGAATCTTATATTAGAAACTTACGCATTTTCATGGAGACAATTTGATGAACTGCCGATACACCCTTATCAGTACGACAAGCTCTTTGAAAATTTAATAACTGAATTTGATTGTAAGCATCTTCTGTTATATATTTTGATTTCCATAGTGCTTTAACTAATTCTTCCTCAATTGTTGGCATACCAGGATTACTATAATTCGTAAAAAATTTTCTTTCACAGATTTATAAACTAATACTTTGATAAAAATGTGATAAAATACCGTTGCATTCCATAGTAATTAACGCCAGAGTAACTTAATAGCATTGCTACCATTTTTCTTTTAACTCGTTCAAATGGCACTGTACAAATTTGTTTTGAAGCAGAATTTTCATCTTTAGTTTCGTTATTTCTTTCTTCCCATTTTCGCTTTTTTATTCTTGAGTAATAACGAGTTTTCATTTTAGAATGTTGCGAAGGTTGATCGTCTTTATTATTTTCAGTTTGTAAATCTAAGCTTGCCATGCTAGACATGCACTTTAATGTATTACCTAAAAGGAATGTTATAATTTATTAGTTTTTTTTTCATTTCTCGCATTTTAACGTTTTCTTATTATTAACAAATAATCTAGCCATATTTTGATATGACTAAAACAAATAGCATAACAGTATCATATTAGCATAGTATCAGTTAGTATCATCTTATTTTTATTTACTTTATAATATATCTTATATAAGTATATAAAATAAACAACGATACATGATGGAATATCTGAGAAATGTATATCATTATTATGTAGTAACGGAATACAATTAAAACAATAATAACAAAAAAATAAACACTTCCATTTATACATGAAGATTAAAAAACTATCGTCCCAATAAATTGAATCGAACAATATTTTTATATTACCATATTTTAATCACGAGTATGTCTATATATACAAATATACATATTTGATTTTGTAGGCTTGTTATAACAAGTCTTTACCAAATTAAAGAAGAAATATTTCAAAACATTCGATGTTTTTAATCAACAATAATTTACTGTACAAAATATTACTTTCAAACAATTTAATACAAAATAAAAAAAATCAAACTACTAATAAAAAATTGAATTAAGTCAGAATATGAATGATAATATCACAAAAATGCATGGTATAATCGTACAATTAATATATAATAATATGAACTTTACCATTCCAATAATTTAAACATAAAATATGTGCTCTGCTGAAAAGATAGTTTGGAATGTAAATAAAAACCCGAAT
Organism: Leptonema lineaticorne; assembly: GCA_024500535.1. Classification (NCBI taxonomy): domain Eukaryota; kingdom Metazoa; phylum Arthropoda; class Insecta; order Trichoptera; family Hydropsychidae; genus Leptonema; species Leptonema lineaticorne. The sequence goes on along the minus strand of JANIJI010000013.1, from coordinate 8,653,519 downwards.
AAAAAATGACTAGCAATATTTAATTGATTTATATATTACCAACTAAACTCTCTAGAATTTTATACTAGGAAAATTTCGAGTAATAATACTTAAAATAATTATAAAAATACAAAAATATGATTTAAAAAAAAACATATTTGGATACCATACTAACAGTACTAGTTAAAATTCGCTTGGAATATTATTAATATATTACACAATAAAATACGCTATTAAAACCTAATGGTTTTCAATATAACAACAAATTAAAAATTATATATATATATATATATATATATATATATATATATATATATATATAACTTAAAAAACTATTAACTTATAGTAAAAAAGTGAGGTTATGTTTTAAACATGTAAGAGAAGAAAATAATAAAAGTATATAAAGTAAAAAAAAGAACGAACAAAATTAATAATAGAAGACTTTCCCACCAAGCAGCAATCTGCATTGAGTTAATATCCTTGACGACGACAACGCGAACAGCATCGAAAAACCAACCACAACTCCAACGAGATGTTGACGTTCACCTTAAGGTTAATCATAAGCAATACAGAAATTGAACATAAACTTGTATACATTCAATTTTTTATACATTACTTAAAAATATATATACAATTTTAATAATCTATGCAAACTGTAATTATTATTTCAATGATTTTTCTTGTACATATTTAACATATATATTCAATATATATATATATATATATATATATATATATATATATATATATATATATATATATATATATATATATATATATATATATATATATATATATATATATATATATATATATATATATATATATATATATATATATATATATGAACTAAATCATATTTTAAGAAGAAACTACACTCATCAGTCCTAGACTAAGATCCTTAAGGTTTATCAATATTATACATATATTACAACCACTATTATTTTATTCCAAAAGGAAATGACGTCAACAGTTATTATCATAAATAATATTTGATATGTTAATAAGACGCTTTAGCAAATATAATCAAAGATCTCTTGAAATTTAGTAATATGATTATTGAAATTAAAAAAGAGTTGAAGATAATATTAATTCTACAAATATTTTACAAATTAAATATGTCCAGTAACAAATATCATACTTACAAAAGATATTTAAAGTACATCTTATCTAATAATATCATTTTCCATTAAATTATGAATAGTAAAAATAAACAATACGGAGGAAGATATAAATTGATGTCTTGGATAATAAACAATAGAAACCGGACTAAAAAGAAATATTTAACAGTTATTATTCCAAATAATCCAAGTTAGAATTGCTTATTGATATGATAGGGAAGGAACGCGACTCGAGCTTCGAGGAAGTAATTTTAACTTCTAAACAATGAATTAAGACAATTTTCTATAAATATTAATTTAAATTGCTTACTATTTCATTAGTTATAAAATTTACAAGTTGGTATTAAGAATGAACTAAATATCAAAATTGGACATAAAGACAAGTTCAAAACCTCATTTTTTAATATTTCATTAGATATAAAATTTACAAAAAAAAAGATTAAATAACCAAAATTATTGAAATAATTACGACTAAAAAATGAATGTAACTTTCTATTTCTAAATTTGTTACATATAACACACGTAATATAAAACTAAATTTATAGAAAATATGATAAAATAAACTACAAAAATAATATTTAAAATTTTTATTTAAAATTTTTACAATTGAATATAATTAAAATTATATTATCGTTAGTTAAATGTTAGATAAATAATTAAAAGATATATAATATTCATTTTATAATTCGCGTAAGCTGCATGCAAAATAATTTAAATACAGTAATTGTCAAATTTATTTTTGAATATCTGAACTTTTAAATCGTTTCGATTTTATTTTCATTGCACTATTATTTCCAATTTTCTTTTGAATTTTTGTCATTTGTGGAAATATATCTAATTTAGAATGACCACCAAAACCATTGTATGCAGTTTCCAGATCTTTTCTTTTCTGTACCATACCTTTGAAATTATTACAATCAGTAACATTTCCCATTTTTCCAAAAAGTTTTTTATTTTTGAGAATGTATAAATCGGGTTGCTAAAATCAAAAAATAAAATTAAAAACAAAAAAAAACAAAAGTATGCACTTTAAATAATAATAATACCTTCTTAATTTTTTCTTCTTGAGATAATTTCATTTGTAGAGGAGCCAATCCACTGGCACATCGTTTTAAACATAAATATGGAGAGGACGATTCATTTGTATCCTATAAAAATAAAATACTAAAAGTTAATATAAAAAAATAATATTATTTAATAAATTTAATTAAATATATAATGAAATCTAAATAAATAAACAAATACTATTATTAAGATTTGTAATTATAATTAAATACCATTTTATGTGATTTTTCATCACTTAAAGATGTATCAACAACTGATTCTGGAGATCGAACATGATCGACTTTTAAACCATTTGTTACAGAAGAAATTAAAATTCTTTTTGAAGATGATTGTTGAGAAGTTTCAATAGCTTTGTTTCTATCCTCCAAATACTTCAAATTAGATTCTAAAGCTCTTTAACAATTTAAAAAATTATAAGTACACTATAATAATGAAACATAAAATTGTATATATAAAGTCTTAAACAAAACATACAATATTTCTGATGATTGTTCTGAATTTTGAACTTTAAGTCTTTGAACTTCATTTTTTAAAGATTTAACGTTTTCCTGTAATATTTTCTTTTTTGATTCAGTTTGCATCATAGCTCTATAACATAATTTGAATAATATTTATTATATAAAAATAAACATTTAAATTAAAAACGATATATACTTCTTTAAAACCAAGATATATGTATTGAGTGTTTGCGGATCTGTAACTTTATTTACAATTGATTCAGTATCTGATGGTGTACTATTTATAATATCCTGTAAACTATAGAATATATCTTTAAAATAAAACACATAATTATCATACATATAATATAATACAAACCATTGCAATTTGTTAAGGTTTTCTGTAAGAGTAGAAACTTCTTTTCTCAATCTAGGTAAATCTTTGGACTCTGTTTTCATATATTCTATACGTTCTTTTAACATTTCAATTATACCGTTTTTATCTTTTAAAACATTTTCTATTGTCGTTAGTCGGTTCCTACAATACAACATATGATGTTTAAAATTTTTGTTACGGTGATAATACTAAAAAGTTAATAAAAGCATTAACTCGGTGGCCTTGCACACTTCTTGCAATTGTTCTTTTTCTTCAACGCATTTCGAAAAATCTTTTTCTTTCTGTTTTAACTGAAATTCTACGAAATCTAATTTTGATTGAAGTTCGGCAGCGTTCAACGTGATTCCGTCGGTATTTAAAAAATTTAAATATATTCGTCGTATACTTTTTTTGGTATTTTCCTTTCTACATTGCGGACAACTCTGAGATCTAAAATTTTATTTAAAATAAAACGACGTAATATATAACAAAAAATCACAACATATATAGAGTTATGGATATATTTCACCTTTTGATCCATCGATCCAAACAAGCATAATGAAAAATATGACCGCATTGAGTTACATATATATCGTCTGAAGGTGAAAATAAATCGCTGCATATTGAACAGTTGCAATTCATTTATAAAATCTGTATTTATCAAAATGAGATACAAAAAAGTATTATTTTTTTTAAATATTAGTTATTGTCGTAAGCGAACGATGAAATATCAATTTTTTTATTTTTTACGAATAACGGAAAACTGTCAACAACATGACAACGCGCTCAAAACGTTCGAATTGCCAACATTACAACATTCACCATATATAAATAATTTAAATATTTGTGTATTAATAAAAATGCACAAATATTTCGAATATAAATTAATAATAAATAACGGCTTTATTTAATAATATTGATTCGTGTAATAGTTTATTTTTTTGCTGATTTTGCAGGTACATAAATTACTTGCTGAACCGTTTTTTTTATTATAATAATATTTTTAGTATCAAATAATAAATTAAAAGATTGTAAATTTAGATATGAAATAAACGATCGTTTTAATAAAAAAAATAATAATAATCATGCGTTTTCGCTACATATATATTTTGAAATGAACCCTTTTCTGACCATTGATGCCATATTGAATCGAGTTTTTTGTAGACAAAATGAGGATCAAAATTATTTTTGTTTACATCAATAAAGATTACTCTAGTTGTTTTAATTATAATTATTACGAATATTTATATATAAATCAGAAATCTGCTTTTATAATTTGTATCATATATAACATTGTATTTGAAAATATAATCCGTTCATAGTAGTATATATTTTTATCGATACATACTAAAGACGGGCTATTAATTTCAGATGGTATTCTCTATATTTTTTTATTCGTAAACTTTAATTCGGCTAGGTAATAGTTAATTTATATTTATTATGAATTCGATTATGTTGTAGAATATGTCGATGGAAAAGATTTTATTTAAAAAAATCGATATATGGTCGTAAATGATCCGCGTCGATTGTGTGCGTGTTTGCGTGCGCGAATGTCGGTTCGCGGTTGACCTCGTCGACTCGGGAAAGTTGTCAGTCGAAGTCGGAAGCCTTCCGAGTTTCGAAGACGAGAAAAACGAGACCGTAGGATCGAAGGCCGCGAATGTCTCGATAGCGATCGACCACGTTGAGCGTCCGCCCCATGAGAAAATCTCGAACGTACGCATGGCGACGGCCGATCTCAAACTTTCTAAAACTTGTTTTAACTTTGCGTCGGTGACAACACCCGCATTCCCTTGGTGAGTGTCATTCGTTTATTTTATATTTCATATATTTTATTTACTTATTTATTAGTTTAGTATAGTTAAAAATACCACAAGTAAAAGAAAGAAGAAAAAAAACAACGCGTTGACAGTTTGTCTACTACGATATTATCTTTTTTTTTTTTGTAAACTAGTTTTCGATCGCTTTTTACGAGTTTCGTGCGCGCGTTCAAAATTCTTCTGCACTTCTTCGAGGATCGACACTCGATATATACATTTAGAATTATTTAAATCGATCAAAAATTTAATAGACTTTCTCCCGTCCAAAGTTTTACTAAAGTAGAAATTCGTTAGTCTTATTAATTATAACGTTTATTAAATATTTTAAAATACTGACATCGAATTCCTTAATGAAAGATAAAATTTGCAACGTGATTGAACATTGATAAATATTTATAAAATTGACGTATATTTAAAAAAAGTTTTATAATTCGATTTTTAGTATATATTACTAATGGAAAAATATAAACGTATATTTTTTCAATAGCGTATTGTACAAATATACTGTTCGCATAAATAAAATTAAGTATAGAAATTATATGAAAACTAATATAAAAGTAAATATTGTTAAATAAAAATGATGTACAATAAATGCGCCATTTTTACTAATTTTAAAATATTTAATATATTACGTTCGATCATAACGTTGTAGAAAATAACTTTATATTTGTTTCTGTACAAATTTTCATATAGTGATTACTTTTGTAACTTTCAATCAAAGGAAATAGATATTAATTAACAATTTACATTTAATTTTGTTAATATTTTTCTTCAGTTCATAATTATAATTTTATCATAATATACAAAATTTTATTGTTTCTTTATTTAACTGTTAATATAACATTTAATATTATATGAACATATTTGTTAATATAGCATATGATGTAATATAATATTTTTTACGTTTTTTATGTATTTTTAACGCATTATAATGATATTAATTTTGCACTTAATTTAATTTTAGATAAATTAAAATGCATCCACATAGAAGACGAAAGAAAAGACCTAATTATGGAGTGAGAACTGTTGAAATAAGCAGAGGTCAAAATGGATTCGGTTTTACTATATCTGGCCAACAACCTTGTATATTATCTTGCATTGTTGCCGATTCTCCCGCTGACACTGCAGGATTGCGGGCTGGAGATTTCCTAATATCGGTCAATGGTCGAAATGTTTCTAAACTGCCGCACGATGCCGTTGTACAGTTAATAGGAAACTCTGTGGGTGTTATAAAAATGGCTATCGCAGAAAACTATTTCTCTGATAGTTCCGACGATGATTTAATCAACAACCGATCTGCATATGGTAATCGACGACCTAAATATCTTCATGGAAATAAATCTCGAATGCATCGAATGGGACGAGTTTCAAATTTTAATCAAAACGCTATAAAAACTGCCAATAATATAATTATAGATCATGAAAATATAAATAGAGAATATAAATCTTTTAATAATATATTAAAGGATGATTTATCCCTAAAACCAAATTTGCCATCTTCTTCCCATTGTATTATTTTGAATACTAATATTACAAACACTAATGATATTAATAATGTAAGCGCCATGGTTAATCCTGGTATTGAACAAGTAAGAGCTATTAAAGTTGTCCGAGATCTCAAAACTGGTGCTATGTTCGAAGAACCAAATACAAATCAGACAGATTCTGGTATGTTTTTATTACGTATAAATTCTAGTTTTAATTTGTAATAAATAACATTTGTTTATATTTTTTTTTTCATTTCAGATCTTAAAATATCAAATCAAAACCTTGCTAAAATTTCAAATGATAGTATTACTCAAGATATCCACAGACCTCAACCTTCAAATGATAATAAATTAGAGCCCTTATCAAAAATTATTGATAAACAATCATCTCTTGAATGTCGTGCTATTGTAGGTTATCTTGGAACTATAGAGATGCCAAAGCAGATCGCTACTAGTTCTAAATTACAAACGGTTCGAAGTTGTATAAGAAAAATGAGACAAGAAAAAAGAAATCCTACAACTGTACTAATGACAATCTTACCATCATGTATGACTTTGCGAAATGGTGCGGGTGAACTTTTAGCAGAATATCCAGCAAAAAGAATAAATTATGTTAGTTGTAGTTCTGAAAGTGACTATAGATTTTTTGGACTTGTTACTAGTGCAAGATATCCAGTTGAATTTAATGAATATGATGGATCAAGAAAACAGAACACCAGCTCACAAAGTAATTCTCACAACGATTGTGATATAACTATTTCAAATAGCTGTCATGTATTTATGATTGATACTCAAATTATTGAACACCAGACTCATGCAAAGAAAGCTGAATTATTCAAAATTAATTGTTCTGTTGATCCTGTAACTGGTATGTGTTTAGAATTTCCCAATAATTCTGAATATATTGTGAATATAATTAGAATTATGTATTCTTTAAAACCACCAAATGGGTTTTCTGGTAAATGTAATATAGAAAATATTTCTCGATTATCAAATTTGGATAGACATTCAAGAAGTCCAAAAAATTCAAATTTTGTTCGTAAAATCAACCGACCAAAATTATTTCATGATTTTAAATTATCAAATAGAATTAACAATCCAAATGTAAATGGACACGAATGTAACGAATATAGAAATGACAATCCATCTATAAATATATCTCCTGAAATTTTAAATAGACAAGAAGCTGATACAGGACAACCAGTTATTAACGATGTTATGGCAAATTCACCTCAACCAAGTAATCATAGTGAAATAACAACTGCCTCTAGCAATAGCGATTCTGGTATTGGCTTTCATAATGACTGTCAGAATATTTCAGATAGAATATTAGTTGTTGATTTTCCTAATCCTGTTCAAAATAATTTTAACATGAACACTCCTTATGTAAGATCAGTTTTTAACTCAAGAGAAGGTAAAATTTTACCCTTAAGGGAGAATAATAGACCGGCTGGCGTTGTTGGTTTAGATGTTGATATGGATAGACAATTATTATCCAATACGACACCTGTTGTTGAAGGATTTGGTGGTCAGGGTAGGCCATTAAATCATATGGATCCAATTCTACTTGGTAATATACCAAGTCAAATGACTACGCCTAGTATATATTTGACCAAAAGTTCTGTAGGTGAAACTTCTGAAATACATATGAATAAGTCTTCTGAGGATATTTCATCCAAAAGTCAAGACAATTGCAATATGCCATTTACATATTCTGTCACCGGCGAAGAACACTTAAAAAATAAATTAACTGTTCGGGCAATGCCAGATTTATTCAATTCAAAGCAAATGAACAAGTGTGATGCTTTGAAAATTTCATTAAAAGGTCAGCAGTACTCTAATTCAAATGAACTTACTTCAAATGCAGATGAATCACCTCATTATGACCCAGTTTATTCTGATGGACCAACGTGTTTTGAAGAACATCATTATGAGATAATTTATCCTGATGAAAATAATATTTTAAACGAAAATATTTCGAATAATAAGCGGTATAAAAAATGTAATAAATATAATTGGATAGGAAATTCGACTTTGACAAATGGGCTACATATTACTTATTATTCTGAGAGGGCTGTCGATGTTCCGTGTAATAAATCAGATTTTATTCGAAGAGATATGGAAAGAAAAATGTCTTATCCTAGCTGTTCATATGACAATATGAGTGTAGTTTCATCTAAAAGTCATGATTTAAATGATAAAAAATGTAAAAATATATCAGTGGATAATTTATCCATGTACAGTTCTAAAAGTCACGATGAAATAATAACAAATTCTTCAAAATTTAAAACTAAATCACGAAAATTGCAAACATCGGTAGATGATATTTTAATATTTGGACTAAAAAAATCTAAAACTAAAGACTCTAATGATAATGGAACAAAAAATATTGATGGAGACGATAGCCATTTATTTGTGCATCCTGCAAATGTTAAAATTAAAAGTAAGAAAACAAAAAAACCATCAATATTTTCAGGCAAAGATAAAACGTGTGATGGTGATGATTCAAAACAATTTTTAAATAAATCTACATCAAAATCAAGGTCTAAAGAGGGAGTTTCATTTCAAGAGAATAAATTAAGTCCGAAGGTTTTTGACTATCCTCGTTCAAGTGCAAGTGTGGAAAATATATGTAAATCGTCATCAAAACTGGAGAGGACGAAAGATTGTTGGGGTCATCTCGAAGGAACTGCAAGTGAACCTGACTTACGAGAATGCCATAATAAAGATTATTTCACAGTAAGTAAAATAAAAATATTAATCACTACTAATTTTTGAAATTGTTATAGTTATTTATAATTAGTTAGAAGAGATAGTTTCTTAAATGATCAAAATTTTAATTTTATGATTCACTTGATAAAAACATTTTATTTTCATTTCTCTTACAAAGACAGTTTTTTCTAATTGACTTATTTATTAACCAGTTGCTACCTTTTCTAAAAATACTTTATACTTTTTTTTAAGAAAAGTGTTGTCTGCTACTATGTTTATCTTTTACATATATATATATATATATATATATATATATATATATATATATATATATATATATATATATATATATTATTAGCTATTGACTATGAAATTGAAAAAAATATATTTCTTTTATATTTAGCATATTAAACTTTATTTATATATTTGTTTTAAATTAAAAAAATAAGCATTATTTCAGTCTTTAAAATATAAAATATATATCTATTTGAAATTTATTATTATGTAAATATTATATTTTTATATTTAACTCATAATCAGTTTTTATTTATCAACTAACATTTGAAATCATAATTTTTTATTTGTAATTTCGTTATTATTAAGGACATAATATTAAAAATGATATTTCATCAGATGGATAAAATATTTTCAAAAGTTGTCTTAAAACAAAGTTACATAAAATTAAATGATATACTTTTTAATTCTGAATACATATTGTTGTTACTTTAACTGCCATATTAAATGGTTTAATTTGTAATTACTTCTCCATGTTCGTCTTCATTGCATCCTATTTATATTCAGGTTTCGTGCTGGTAGTTGCCGGCAATTGTCGAATGTCACTGTTGATTCGGTTGTTATATCCAATTAACTCTAATAAAGCAATAATTCTAGTCAATGTCCGGAGGCTATTACGATCTACTGGACAAGACTTACAGACTACAAATAACTTGCCTGCGAGCATCTCGTATTTATCACAAAACAAAACTGTAAAATGTGCTTTGTAAAAAATATTGGAAATTTATTAGTGTAATTGTGATTATTTTTAATTTTATTATTGAATTTATAAATATTTAATAAAATAACTAATTAATAGTATGTAGAATTGTGTAGTATCATTAATAGTGATAGTTATCAGTTTATACATTAATCTAATATGTCTGGAATGATGGGCTATGTTATGTGCGGATTCAGTTCTATGGATAATCTTTTAGTACGTATTTATTTGTTAAATAATACTTTATCTTTTTTAATATTATACAAAAACAACAGATCTAAGAAAAATATAAATTATTTTTAATAAATTTCTAATATTGAAGTACAAAGCGTCAATTTTCGTAATAAATGTGTTTGTTTATAGAATGTATTCTTACATATATAAAACACCTGCATTTTATTCATCATAAATAATATGAAATGGCCACTTCTATGAATTTATTTTTCTTTTGAAAATAAATAATCTACCTAAAGATTTAAATTCTCATTACTTAGATGTAATCCCATTATTTCTAAAATGTTTTCTTAGTGATTTATATATGAACATATACACATCGATTATTACGTGAATGATAGAAATAAATATATACACTATTTAAATAAATATATATACTATTATTATAAGTAAAAAATTAATATTAAAATAAATATAATTTGATTTCTTTATCTTTTAACATACTATTAATGTTGTTAAATTGTTTCACCTCTAACAGTGATCCTTTTTTGCGTCTTATTTTATTTTCTTTTTACAAACGTTGAACTCTGAATCTGAATCATTAAATTTATTGTTATTTAAGTAATTGCTTCAAATGAATGATTCGAACATTTACTGTAAATTGATGCAAGAAATATCAGCATGTTATCGTTGCATGCATAGTTATATGTATTATACACGATATTTATTATTTTTGTAAGTTTAGTTGTTTCATTAAAAAAATAGTTATTTTACAAAAATTGGAGCAGGTGTGTAAAACACCTGACATTTCAACCAAAGGCCAAATTTCCCCTCATAACTGTTTTTACAACCCCTTATTTCCGAAAATTATAATATAAATGTGAGTGACCTCTGTTTTGTTAATATATATTTTTATTATAAATTTATGATATCACTACATTTTTTATAAAATTAATATTTTCCATTTTATATAAATTGTATATATTATATTTTATTTCTTAAGGTTAATCATTGTTTTATTAACCACAATTTATTTAAAAATCTTATATAAATCAATAATGCGATTAGAATAATAACTAAGTGATTTATTCACATATTTTAGTTTAAATTTTCAATGAAAACATAATTTGTATCTAAAGTGCATGTTGTGCAAGTGTTTGAAGCACGTTAACGGTTACTATTTTTTAACGTTAACTGTTTAATGTTAAAGAAAAAAACTGGCCTGTTGAGTTCTTCCTAGCTTGTTAGACGACTCTTGTCAGATCACTTTTCACTTACTCGCCATTGTATATATAGCCTTTATTCGCGTTTGTAATTATAACCCTGAATAAAAGAGACGAAGGATTCTTTTCAAAACGAATCCTTTGATGTCTTATGTCGACGAAACACAATTCACATGAAAATATTTTTAGATATATGAAATCTGAATACACGCTATTCTACATTGAGCGGAAGTGTTCAAATTCTTCAGAAGCCGTTTCTCTTGTTGTAAAAATATGACCTTTCTTTGAATGGTTCGCGAGAAAAACCGCAATCGAATTTCTCAGTAGTATATTCGAAATGTTATTAATAATTCTGTGATCACATGTAGAAATTAAATTTGTTGTTGACGCAAAAATTCGTATTTTCCCGTTGCATGTTAATAAAATATGAAATTGATTTGTGTGGATATGATTATTCTATTTGAGAAATAACGGCATTGTCATCGTTTTATTTTACATTAAAAATTTTAACGTACGTTATAAAGTTTTCAGCTAAATTGCATTTTTTTTAAAGAGTTGATTTTTCATTATATTTAAAATATTCTTAAAATCTTATTTTTCTTTTAATTTCTTTACTCATTATTTCAAAATAACTAATCATTAATGTGTATTCTAGTTGTTCTTAACCTTTTTTGTTCCACGTTATAATTTTTTAGATATTGACATATTTTTACACGCTTACCAAGACTTGGAATTAAATTTTAATACAAAAAAAGTAATAAAAATTTGTGTTACTTTTTATTCTAAAGTTCGTTATATTTGAACCGTCAGTTTATCTTTTGACAAAAATATTAGCATTTTTATTACTTCTTTTATATATCATTAATATTTTTATTCTTGGGTGGCACTAAAATTGGATATTTTTACGTCTTGATTACTTAATTTTGGATATTTTTATTTATTTCTATAAAAAACATTATTGTGTTTATTATCATAGTTTTTAATAGCAAAACATTTTAAAATAATAAGTGTTACTAATTTTTAGTATTCATTTTGTCTTTTATTTAATAGCTGAAATTTAAAAAAGCTACATGTAATGAATAATAAATAGCCATATTATTATTACCTCTCAACTGATCTTTATAAAAAACGAATTACAAATACCAAAGTAAAATTTCCGACATATTATAATATAAATCGTAAACAATAATTTACTATCGTAAACTTAGCGATATTACAGAAAATTAAAAGAGGTTGAACCTTTAGTATTTATAGATAAAATCACACCCACTGATTTTGTTTATTATTTTCTATCCATAAATACTTTCAAATATTTTTACCAACTATATATTTTGCATGATTATATCCTTCGGCATCTTCACTCCTTTGTATATAAAGTGCACGTACACACCCATTAAATTATACTTTGATCTTTTAACGACGCAGAACGTTTACAAGACGTCAATCTTTCCGTTTTAGGTGGGCATCCTTGATATTCTTTAATATTCTATTGTAGTTAGTTGACGATTCCATTGAAGGAACATGCTTTTGCGTCAGCTCCCCAGCCCCTTTTTGTTTGAGGGACATCGTCAACAGACCGTGACTTCCGTTTTGTAACCGCTTTTATATCTAAAACCTAACTTGTATGAATAACATTTATGTGCTTTATAAAAATTCAAAAATAGAAAGTAAGCTTATACTCCCTTCGACCCAATTCAAATGATTTTTTGTTGCTGAGTATTTACATTTGTTTGCAATAAAATATACAGTATATATATCATATATTGGAATTCTCAGTTTTTTTGACGTAAATGATGTTTTATTATTAAAATTTGGAACGTTTTTTTTGTACTATTTTAGTTGCTTGATTGTCTTTTTTTCGATTTATGTGCAAATTTTCCACATAAAACACCAATTTTCCACATTGGTCACGGATTTATAGCATCAGTGACACGGTCTAAAACACATCTAACATTTTTGTATAAATATTTTACATTTGTATTAGATAGTGAATGTAAAATTTTGTATGCTAGATTCATTTTTTTTTGTCTACCATTTTTGCAATTCACGATTGTTGACATCTTTTACAATTCGATGTTTCGCTTTTATCTTAATCTCGAATAATTTAATTCCTAGTTTACCGCTAACTTATATTATTTCAATGATGCAACCTAATTTGATTATCAAATATACAATAGTGTATAAATAGAAATTTAAATGAATAAGTTTTGTGAATTCGGGTTTTGTTTTTTCATATAAACGATATTCAGAATTTATAAAAATAACATTCATAAAAATTGATCACATTAATAAATGATATTTATTTTTCTTTGTGCGTTTCCGATTATTACAAACGGAAAATTTAAATCAACGCATGCCATAAAGTGAAAATGACGACTTCATTGCGGCACTGTTAGATATATATAATATATCTATATTCTTTTTCCTATGATCTCTTTATAACCATTTGTTTTCTGATACAAATGAGTGTGTATTTTATTGACGTATCTTCTTCTTATTATTATTATTTATTATAAATCGTCGATTCCGAGAATCCCCAACCGGCGTCCAGATTCAAATTCAAAAATTGACCATACGTTACTGGCTTGCATCAGTACCGGCTCGCCAACCGGTTTGTTTGATCATATTCTTCAATATTGTCCAGCTTACATTCAGTAAAACACCATTGGCGAAAGTTTGAGGATCACTGACCTAGGTTGTTACAGATACACATGTCGCAGTGAGCAACCTTTTGCGACAGGTTGTACGGAATTGGCCAACAGTTGTTCCTTGCTGTCGGTTGTCGACGTCAGTTCTGTCTGTACTTCGCCTGCGGTTGGATCTCGGATTCAGTTTACATTATACAATATCCTGCATATAAAGACTGAACTAATGTGCATTTATAAATTAAAATTAACATATTGAAAAATACTATATCGTTGTTACTTATTATCAACACGTGCGATTATTTGAATTGTTGAATTTTTTTTTCCGTATACGGTTATGACTTCATCGCGAGTCAGAACGATGATGCCTTTTTTATAATATTATTATACTCATATAACGTATGAGTGCTGTGCTCTTTACATTAGTGTATTTTCTGCTGTTCGTAGAGCTGACTGATCCAAGTCAAGGTTGAGCCCATCGTCGCCGTCGAGGCTGAGTTAAATTAATCGAATAGACCATAAACGATTAATCTCAATCGTGTGATGTATTGTGTTTTATCAACCGTTACGTTTATATACGAACATGCAGTTGCAACTTAGATATTAATCTTTGTAATTAGTGCTGATTTGATTTGCATAATGTTGAGGTGTGATAGTGGATCTGCTTTCAATATGGATCGTGCTTACATGTCGCTAAGGGCAAGGAAACCTCCAAAAATAGTTGTAACGGTAATCATTTTCATTTGATTATAAATTATAAGTTAAAATGTAAAAGAGTTGATTGTTTATAAATATATTTCAAATCTTTTTATATTTTTTATATCTAAGATATTTGGCGACTTTGCCCTTTTACTTCTGACCTTAATATATATTTCATAATATAGTAAGGTCAAATAATAGTAACATAAATCGACTGATTTTAATATCGTTTAATTTTATCTTTAAATTATTCCTATTTCTTTAATTTAGTGCGTAAAATAGATCAATAAATCTATATATATAACATACGTCAGAAATAATCTTAATATTATCAAATATATTCCAAATAAAATATGCATTCTTTAAACGAATTATCGTAATCTGTTCATATTTGGACATTGATCATTTTATCGTATTATTATATTTCTCGTGTATATGCCATTTCTGCAATTCTCCAATATTTGCTCAGTACAAAAAAGATGATAATTAACCGCCATATTTGCTTATTTTTTTTTAGTAAATAAAAAAAACTTAATATTACAAAGCGCTTATCTTAAGAATTACTGGTTTTGCTTTATAGAGTTATAATAAATACTTCATAATTTCAAATCAGTATTACGCGCACGTCTCATGATTGTCGTGATACACGTAATACATCACATCACGTGATTATGTTCTTTACAATCGATTATTAAAAGAATTGTTTTTATAGTCACGTTCTATTATTATATTTATATGAAATATATATAAATCCTTTATACAATTAACCTCACCGAAAAAAAAGATTTGAATTAATCGCATATTTTATTATTAAAATATTGACTAAAACTATAAAAAAATATTTTGAGGTGTGATATTTTATCGGTATAAAATATGTACTATGAAGTTTTATCAGGTTTATCTAATTTTCTATATATTTTAAAATCTTAGATAAAATTTTATCACTTTGCAATAATTAATAAAGTATGATAAAATTACGTACATACACACGTGTGTGTGTGTGTGTTGCAATTTTTACTAAAGCATTAATAAACATTCCAAAAGTCAATGGATTAATTTATTTTCCGTTCTATTATAATAAAAATACAAGCATGTATCATAAATTTCTGGTATTTGAAATGCTGACCAACTAAATAACTAAATTGTGACACATTATGTATTTTAATTTTAAAATATGTAAACGCTACAATGAGGTAACTTCCATTGTCGGCATATCTCAGCACAATTTCTTGTAAATGGCTCACCAAAGTTTTTAAAAATGTTTAGTATGAATCATTGTTTTTTTTTATTTAGCGTTGAATGTATTATTGATATTTAATCTTAATTTTTGTCCGATTTTTATTGTCGAATCGATTCCAATGTTTTGATTTTAGATACGGTAAATTAATTCCTATTTTACATTAATTAATTTCGTTAATAATTACAAATTAACGAAAAAATCAAATTTTAAATTGTGTCCCAGATTTTATATTAGAAATTAACAACTTTTTACTTTAACCAAATATTACAGTTTATTGAATATTATATTATTTTTAATTTAGCTTACTACAGCTGGGTTGATCGTATTTAATATAGATGTAAATGTCCTCTAACTATTAATTTTATCATAAAACGACCTTAATCACTTTTATAATTCGTGAATATTTTTCTGAAATATAACAATCATCGTAACACGTTACCACTAAATATCCTAATCGAATTAATCTGTTTTGTACGTTGTTATGTAAACGGTTATATGTACATTTCATATTTTCTTCAATGAAGTACGTGTTATTTGTTGTGTTTGTTCCGTGATTATTTATATTTATCATTAGATACGCGTTCATCATCAAAATAATTATATGTATTTTGTGAATCGTTATTATTTGTCGTGCTATCATTGCAAATCTTATTTATAAAGTGTGAGCTTTTGTTATTTGTGAAGAATTATCTTGTCTCTAAAAATAGAAAACTGTTTTACATCCTGATGTATCATATATGTACGTAACAGTGTTTTATCACTGACGTAATCGTCCTGATATTTGAATACAAACCTTCAGATTAACAATAATTTCATAATTCATACGTCAAACTTTTTGTTCGAAAGCTCTTAATTATTTTGTTGATTTCTTACTATGATATTTTTGTTTTTATCAAAATAGACCTGATTAATTGAATTTTATTTTTTAAAATATTATCAATAATCATACGATGAATTCATCAATATATTTTTTTAACTTTTTGATAATTATGTTTTTTTCTATATGACGTAAAATAAATGTATAAAAAGTCTATTGATAGAATTTTTTATCAAAGTATGAAGATTACATGTATTAGATTTTAAAATATCATATTCCCTTTCCTACTACTTCCAATATTTTTTGATATATTTAATTCCTCAAATATCAAGCTGAACTAACAATACAACAACATATTTGAAAACACATTTATTCACATCAAAAAATTTTTTTTTGAATACACATTTTGATCATCTGTCGTTAATATAACAGCTTTCAAAATAACGACGGTTGCATACTCTATTCATCAGTATTTTTTTTTTTTTTTTTTTTGAAAAGGAAATTTCATTTTTGTTTTTTAGAAGGAAAATAATGTGAAATTATGAAGGTATTTAACCTTGTGTCAATGGAAACACATCGTCGAACACGTATACCAATTAATTTAAATTTTACTCCATCTCCGGTTAACAAAAACAAATTGTCTCCATTGTTGCTGGTTGGTATTCGTTTCAATTAAAGGGAAACGCGACTTAATTAAAATTGAAACGAATTAAAATCTTGAATGAGTCTTCTTCGTTCATCGTCAACGATAACACTTTAAAATATTGTTGCCGTCACAATAAATGTGTACAATTTTTTTTTGCAAACATACAATATGACCACGGTATCTTATTTTTTATTTTATCTTTTTTTTTCTTGTCATTTTTACATTTTTTGAACGATGTTCCATTGTCGTTGCATTATTTTTTTATCAATCGATAGATAGCATGAACTTCATTCAGTACGCTGACATCGTTCAACGGTTGATGTTCTATTTTCTTCAACATTCTATTATTTATATCGTTGAAAAAATATAGCAACATGTCTGTCAGAAGTGTATCCAGTGATAATTTGTAATTGTTTTAAATATATTAATATGCACAAGATCAAATTTTTAGAAATTATATATGAAAGTTATCAAGAAAAATTCGAAACATTTTTCAAGGTAATATTCTATTTTCACAATTTTATCGTTTTATTTTGTAAACTAACATATTTATTTTTTTATATTTGTTGATTTTTATACAAAATGTTTATCTATCCAATAAGTGCTCATTTATTAAGGAAAATTTTATTGAAATAAAAATTTTATAGATAAATTAATACTATGCAAAGGAAATATGAAATATATTTTGATATTCATTAGTGATTACATAATAATAAAAATAATAATAAAATGTAGATAATAAGTTTTTTTTATTATATTTTATATATGTATTACAATCTCTACTCATGTTAAAAATATATTCCATTAAAGTTATTTGATAATAAAAAAGAAGTATCGTTTGTAACCAAAAATAAATTGACATAATTTAAGATGGAAAATTTTTTAATGCGATGACCCCTTTTTGTATTTGATTTTATAATTTAATTTTTTTTAATACTATTTTTAAATTTTCAATTTTATAACCAATATTCAAATTTTATTTTTAACTAAAAAAAAAAATTGATATATTATTACATATTATAATAATGTATAATATTATAGATTTTTGAAATAAAATTTATTACTAGAAATACTAAACAAACATTCCGCGATCCACACTTATATTTTGAGATATTATCTAACCAAAAAATCTAAAACACACTTATTTTATATTTTTTAAAATTTTATAATACATATCAAAACTTTTATTTGACTATTTTGTTGTGCTATTTATTTCAAAATTATCATTAGTAACGATACGACAGTTCTCCATATCTAATTCGATATTTAATTTTTAAAGTCATTAATTTTAAAGTTTATTCTACAAATATTCATTTCAATATCTGCTTAATAATAATTACTTGTATAAATTATATATTTTAATGTCAAATTTTTGAACAATAATAATCAATTTATATTTAATTTATTATTACATTTGTTGATTCGTAAATGTATATCTTTTTATCATATAATATAAAAATGAAGTTTTATATCATATCGGCGCCATCTTATCATATTGTATATCAACTATCTTTCATAGTCATCATATTTTCTTAAGAAATCGTTCGAAAACGTTCTATATTTTTTTTTACTACGATATTGTTTTCGCTTTGAAATGGTGATTTCCACATTCTTGGTTTTATTACAGTTTCCTTTTTACTAACGAAACTTATTCTTGAAATAACCGCAACAATATCAGATTCGACGTATCACGATACGCTTGGCTTGAAGACCACCAGTTATCATTTATTTCAGTTTAGATATAGAATTAAAGAAAAACATAGTTTCACAATTTGATTTTTTTTTATATTTTAATGATTTTTAGAGAATTTCTAGAAATTTGTTCCCGAGTTATTAAATTACATTGACCTAAATATAATAATTGTACGTGCCAAGGTTATTCAAAGACATAAATATTTCCATGAAATGTTACGACGTTAGATCAAGCGGAACAGGAATTCGAAATTCATTAAAGTACCGCCGTCCTCGATTAATTTTCCGAGTTTTTCATTTCCAAATAGAAGAAGGAAAAACTTGCTTGACTTTGTAAAAAAAAAATTAAAAAAAACGAAACAATGAAATCGCTTCAGTACCAAATTTCACTATCGAACTTTTATTTATATTACAACTTCAATTAAAATTATAAAACGTGAGAAATAAAAGGGAAATGAAATCGAATGTACTTCTTGAACTTTGGGTAGGCGTATCGATCTAATTTATTTACCTTTGTATTAAATTTTCGCACGCGCATCTTGACTTATTCGACCTGAATGGCGGAAAAACTGTACCTCACTTTCATTACTTTACCGGTAGACCATTCGAGTTCTTTCAATTTATAAAGGCGAATGAGACTGCAAAAATCAAATTGTCATTTTTATTACGACTAAAACGATCGCGCAGACCATTAATTGAACTTGATTATGTGCTTGGTTGAATACATGAACGCCATTGAACTTAGTAAATAAACGATTTTGCAGTTTTTATTGTTCACAATTGAATGCAACGCTCATTTAAAAATATTACATTATAAAAGAAATATCAACTATTAAAAAATCTCCAAATTATTTAACATTTATTTATAACAATATTAAATACATTCGTCTCCACGCCTTCACTGAATCTTAATTTTAAATCAATTATTTAATTCGTGATATATGTATGTGTCAGTTATCTTAAAAGCTATCTCTTTATAATTAAATTTCCTGAAGATGAGCTCAATGAAGAAATTTGAACAAACGGAAACATATAATCTGTCGTTCTAGATATTTGACGCTACCAGATTTTTTCTGAGAAGAACGACAGCATGAATCAATAATCGAATTGAAACTTGGAAGAAATTTATTTCAAACAATGGATAACAATCAGTTACCGTATTTGCAAGTCATAAAACGTGTCTGCATATGGAGTGAAATGAAACCCGCCATATAGAATAGTCATGTTTAACCATATATAAATATTGTTAACATCTTTGGTATGCCATTATCAGACACACTTTTGAATCCGCGCTACTTTTAATCTATTCTTTTTCATATGATTTATGTTTTTTTTTATTTAGTACATATTCTTTAATAATTTTTATATGTAAAAAGATATCCCAGATATTATTTAAATGACCACTATTTTTGATCTAACATTATATTTTCTATAGATTCAAAGTACCCATTATATACTATGGATACAGATAATAAATTTGTTAAACAGTCAATCCTATTTTGTAGATCTCTTTGTTATGTTGTATTATAATTTGATGTTTTATGATAATCGTATAGTTATATATTTGATCAATCAAATCAAATATATAACTATACAGTAATAGTCAACACTCAATCTAGTATCACATTTCGGTATATGGAAAAATTGAAAAAAAATCTAATTTTATTTGGAAAAAGTGAAATAGGAAAGAATAAAAACATTCTAATTTAATTTCGCAAAAAATAGTTTTTAAACTAAGTGGTCCAAACTTTCCAATGAAAATCCTTCTTTTTTTGTGCGCAAAAGCTTTTAGTTCTTATTTTGCAGTCTATCTCAAACTTTAAAAAAGTTTTTCTAGACTGCCATAAAAAAGATTAAGTATTGATGATCTAAAATAATATATTATTTTGATTTTATATAATAACTTCTTATAATCTCAATGCAAAAAAATGTATACACAGCTGCTGTAATTTGATTGAAATAAAATTTATTTATGATATTATTCATCTTACACTCTTTGTAAATTATATACTTTTCACATTTTTTAAACACATATTATTTTTATAAAAAATTCTCATTTTTATCTACCAAATGTAAAATAAATGAGATTTTTCTCTAACTAGAAGTTGATTAATCATTACATTAAAAAATAATATTTCCTCGTATGACTTTATACAATATATTGTATGTATATAAAATTTATTTAAATTCTGGAAATTACCAAATTTCGTATTATCCACCGAGTCCTCTAAATCTAAATCAATTTTATAAACCTATAGTCACGTATTATCATTAAATCGAATAAATGTCATTTATTCGTCTTTTTAATTTCAACATAATATATTTATTTATATAATATTGTAATTGTTTTGCGATTAAAAGTCGTTTAGTCAGTATACCAGCAAAACTGGTGTGGGTAATATAACACGAATCGCACCAGTAAAACCGAACTGTCGTCGGTGAAATCGGCACGAGGAACACTTTCCATTTTACTCTGGTACGTGTAGCGCAATGGACTAGTTATTCTCTCGTTGCCTATTTTCAACGGTCTTTTAATCAAACGGTTTTATTTTTTTGTGTTGCAAAAATTACCAACAAACGCAGTCGTCAACGTGTTGATTTTGCGGTTTCAAATCTTGAATTTAATATCGAATTCAACACGTGATTACCATACATTATTCCACCAGGATGAGTGTTTAATTACAGAACGCGGTTGGATAAAAAAAAAATATTCAGTAGCTAGCATTCGGTGACTAACTAGACATTAAACATGTGTTTTATTCGATTGAAATGCTAGAGATAAATAATTCAATAAAAAAAAATTTTTGTAGTACTCCGTTGTTGATGATCATAACAAGTGTTTTCTTATTCTGTATTTGTGCGTCTGTTACGATTCTGATGTATATGTGAATTAAATTAAGAATAGATTTTTTTCGTTTATAATTAATGTTTTTGTGCATAAACTTGCTGAATATTATATTTGTTGAACGTAAGTTATCTATTTTAAAATCTTAATATTTAATTTAAAATGAATCATTATTTGATGTGTGTAAAAATAATTTATTTTCTGTTCTTTTAAATTCGACAATGAAAAATTATTATTTTTACGTTGAAAATACTATAAATTGCTAATTACTAATAGATATATTGTATTTTTTACGTGAATTTTATATAGAACAAGGTTTTGTAATGTTTAATTACAATTACATGTCAAATATTTATATTTACACATTATCATTTTTATTTTAGACAAATTGTATGGTTTAAATATTTCATTTAAATTAAAACAATATTAATTTTTATTATATGTTATATCATATATCCATATTTTATTTTATGATTACATTATTTAAATGATTATTAATGTTAATATTAACAAATTTCGTATTGTATATTTAAATCATAAAATTGATCATAGATATATCTTATAGAAAAAATATTGAAGAATCATCTGATGATATCATCTTTATATGGAATTTCCTACATGTCAAGTAATTATAGTGAAAATTTTCTCCTTTTGTTCAAATAAACAAAAATTAACATGTTAAATAATTAAATATTTTGATACATTCATATATAACTTTTTTCTATCTTTTGCTTTTATATATAGTTCCTGTTTTATTTTATTAAAAAAAACCTGTATTTCGCCATTGTTTGCAATATTGTTTATATTTTTTTTTATTAATTCTTCCTGTTTAAAATATCCATTTTGCATATGCCTCGACACAGTTTAACTTCGAAAAACCACAATTCCTACCAATATTTTCTGCGGTTTCAACTGGTCGACACGATTACGATAATATTTCATTGCTAATGTCTCGTATTTAGCAAAATAAATGTAACGATTATTATCGTATTTAACAAAATAAATATAACAAAATAATATTAGGATTTTTAAAATGTATTGATTTCATTACAAAATTCTTATAATAGTTTATCCAAGCTCGTCCGTTTGAGTTGTTCAAATGTTTAAAAGCTTATTTATCTTGTGGGCATATGTTTGCTTTGTAAATATAGCTCAATATTACCCATTTCCTGAGTGACTTGTTTGAAAGTCATTTCTCTTCATGAATTTCAATTTCTTTTTCGAGTGAAATCATTTCATATATTAAACATGGTATGTGATTATAATACAATATTTTTTTTTTTTTTTAGCAAATTAAATATGTATTTATTTAACGTATTCACTGGTTAATATTAGATACATATTCATCTATCTGATATATAAACAATGTATTAACAAAAATTAAAAACAACTTAATTTCTATTTCAGATATAAAAAAAATCGTTGAATGTGCATAAAATTTTTCGCATATATTTATTTTAACAATGGTAAACCATATCCGTATAATTGCTTACCAATCGGTTGTGGCTAGGAATTAATTAATGTGATTGTGTTATTTCAATTTCTCACACATTTTTAGCGACAATAGTATATATATATATATATATATATATATATATATATATATATATATATATATATATATATATATATATATCCCAACTTTCTCTATGGTAGAAGATTTAAATGTAACAAACAATATTTTGTCAAGACTCTGTTTTATAATTTAAAAGCCGTAAATCAGAATATATAAATAATTTTCTATTGTTTCCTTTTTTTGCTTATTGTTTCTTAAATTGATGAATAAGGAATTGTTTTTCTTACTTCATTTTAATTTTTCATGAAGTAAAACGTTGTTTCTTCCATTCATTAGCACGTGAAAAGTTTATCTATTGAAACATAAAGAAAAAAGTAGATATTAGCATTTGAACGAATATTCTTATTGTATCTTAATTTTTTGGTAATTCTTTCCATGACTGATTGAAATGTATATTGACAATTTTCATGGTTGTCGATTCTGATATTCTTAGCGGTATACTTCTGAAATGTAAAATAGGCTTTTTTTAATCAAAAATTGCATAATTATTTTTTTCCATATGCAAAATCTCAGAGAAACCATTCCTCATATTTTAACATAACGTGTTCTGAAAAATAAATTTTGCATTGATAATAGTGTATAAAAAAATTCTTATATAAAAACGTGACATGTATAGTGAACAAATCAGAGTTTCTCACCATATATTATAAGACCTGAATGGGTGCTTGAAGAATGATATCTTAATATTCTTCGTAATTTATATACATGTTGTATCCATATTGCCTACTAAATATATATTATAGGTAATTTATATTCAAAAGTGGAAGAAAGATGATATCAACCCAGATGTTTAAATCGTAATTAACATATTTTTATTATAATATTAGCATTATATATATATTCAGATTTAATATTTTTCTCTATTAACTGATTTTTTTGGAAATAACAGTATTTTTTTCTCATAAAAAAATTAAATACTCCTCCAGATTTATATTAAAATTGAATAATCATATATTATATAGATTGATAACTATTTCAATTTTGTACGTATGCACGTCAAATATATAATAAATTTTCACCGCTAATTATATTTCCAATTGCAGCTCGCGTGAAACTTTATATTTATATTTATACATTAAAAATATAAAGAGAAAGAAGATATCGTTTTACTCTTAAATCGCTTTACAATGGAGCGTTTTTTAAACATGACTGTAATCTTATTGTTGATTCAATTAAACGCTGCATTACTGTGCGTTCGTTCCCACAGTACTTGTCCCACACGGCACATCCTTATTATGTACGAATTGTTTTACCCGTCTCGTCTTTTTCAACTGGTTTGTTTTCTTGTGCGTGCTGAATTATATCCATAATAAAAACAAAGTGAATGAGCGTTCATCGTTTGAAAATCGATTAACAATAATACGGTATGATCATGCCATTTTCTAACTTCATTTTTGTAATATATACCAAATTATCAGAAATTACTGTCATTATAAGTGTTCTGTAAAACTACTTTCAGTCGTTTCATGAGAAACGGTTTTACGGGAGAAAGTTTTTTTATTTTGATTTTTTTTTTCTATTATTGTTCGTAGCTTTCTAGTATTTTTTCGTCATTAATATTAACTGAACAATTTATATATTTTCAAGTCATTTTATTATTTTTATTTCAGAGTGACGGTACATCACCTTTTGGACGATGGACAGGCGGTGGTTCTGGTAGAATATTATCGCATCGCTCATACCGCCGTCCTGGAAGTTTAGTTTCATCTGAACATGATATGTACACCAAGGTATTATTTATTAGATTATTATTTTTTAAAATTTCAGTACAATATATTTTTACATCACATTTTTATTATTTATTCAATAAATTATATTAATAAAATAAGCAGTGATTATAAAATTTTCTTTTGCTGATTTCTTAACAATTTTTCCTTTATTTACTAATATTATAATATCCTTTCTTTACTTATAAAATTAAAAATTTTTTTTTTATAAAATTTCCTAATCAGCAAATAAAAATATTTTAAAATCAAACCAATAATAATGATGTCACATACATGTAATAATAAAAATAAAATAACGTATCGCTTATAAAGAGGAATAATTTGAATCGTTACTATTTTTACAGTGCGAAGTAGACGAGAAAAATGGTAATGGAGAAAAGCAACAGCAGGATCAACAGCAGCAACAACAAATGGGCGGTGTCACATCATGGGCGTTGTCTTTGGAACGACTTTTATCAGAAGCTGCTGGCGTACATGCACTAGCAGCTTTCTTAGAAAGAGAATTTTCGGCAGAAAATATTAGATTTTGGACAGCATGTGAAAGATGGGCGCGTTCTCCTGATGCTGCTACTGCAGCTGCTTTACATGCGAGACATTTAGCTGATGGAGCACCTGATCCTGTCAACGTCGATGCGTCTGCCAGACAGTTAGCTGCAGAAAGACTTACACAAGCTCCATCAGATCTTTTTTTACAGGTAAAAAATACAATATTAATATGTAGTAAAATTATAAATGACAAATTTTATAATAACTTTTTTATTTGAAATTAACAGGCCCAAAAGCAAATATTTAATTTGATGAAATTTGATAGCTACCCTCGTTTCATAAAGTCCGATATTTATAAAGAATGTCTTATGGCTGAATTGCAAGGGAGACCACCACCATATCCAGGAGATCCTTCATTAGCAGTGAATCCAATTGATATTAGTCCATCTCCCAGTCCTAGTAAGGTACGTACAAAGAAAAATATTTGTTCAATATATATATATATATATATATATATATATATATATATATATATCTTTTAGTTAAAGAAATCCCTCAGTAACGCTGAAGATAGAAGGCGTAAATCACTATTACCTTGGCATAGAAAATTAAGGAGTAAATCTAGGGATCGTTGTTTTGAAGCAGATGAAGATGAAAGCGTGAAAAATGGACACTTTAATGATGGAGATCATGATTCTAAGGGATCAAACTCATCACTTTTAACTAGTTGGGACGTAACCAAAGGAATCAGTTCCAAACATGTTAGTTACTTATTTAATAATTTTATTATAACAAAAATATTTTTTGTTTATTTATTTTTTATTTATATTTTAGTGTGGCTCCTCGAGCAGTTGCAGTGGTTCAACTTGTGGTTGTAGTGGAACATTAGCCAGTTTATGTAGAGTATTAGTACCAGGTTTGTCTGCAACGTCTGTTGTTGTTGCCGCTGGCGGCTCAGAAACAGTACGCCAACTTTTAGATCGATTGTTAGAAAAACGTGCTGTACGGTTTCTAGCTTATGAAGTATATTTACAAGATAGTAACAAGGTAATTTTTATTTTGTTTTTATTTTTTAAATACAAAAAAAAGTATATAAATAATTAATTATTATATTTTTATTTTTAGCCAATTGACATCAATTGCAGTTCTTCAGTATTAGTCGGTAAAGAAGTTATTGTGGAACAACGTGTTATTTTTAAATTAGATTTACCAAATCGAAAAGTCATATCTGTTAAATCAAAACCAAACAAAGCTTTGGGTGACGTTTTAAAACCAATTCTTCATAAATATGGTGTTGGTAATGCTGGAGGAATTTGTGTGTCCCTAGGCAACAATATATTAGAATTAACTAAACCGGTTCAGGTAAATACTTATAATTTTTACTTCTATAATATAAGTTGAAATACGTATACAAATTTATTTATTTTATTTCAAAAATATTATATAAATGATTTATTTATTAGGTTGCAGATGGTCATCGTTTACAAGTAACCCTAGTTGCATCTTCGGGTCAGGAAAACGTCCACCAGAATAGTAATAGTTCTTCATCATATACAACAGAAAATCAAATTACAAATGGGACTATAGCAGCAGTCCCATCATTAGATGAAATTACTAATAGAGTTTTTGAAGAATTGCTTCAAGGAAAAGCTGATAGACATGCTGGTAATATTGAAGAAGCTTCTATTAAGGTATTTTAATTTTTTTATGTGTAGTAATATTTATTAACTTTTAATGCAAATATTTTTTAAAATTAATCCTTAATTATCTTTTTAGTCTGATAACTGCAGTTCTGAACATTCTTCTGGTATATTCAGCAGATTTTTACGTCGTGATGATCATCGTACTAAAGGTCTAAAAATCAAAAAACAATCACCAAATTCACTAGTGAATCAAGCGATCATAAGATCAGTAGTTCAGTCAACTTCAAGTGAAGGTGGCTCTAGTTGCTGTATGGATGACAGTAACTGTAACAATTCCCGAAAACCTTTAATTGCGAAGTTACGAGCTGGAGTTAAAGTTCAAAATACTTTAGGAGGTACCAATATGCAGGAAACTCTAGGTAATAATACTATTTTTTAAAATCTCAGTTTAAAATTAAATTAACAATTATTTGAATATAAACTATAATTTTACAGAAAATCTCAAACAAATTCAAAGAGCTCGTTTAAAAGATAATATGGCAAATAATAATATATCTACAAGTATTAACAGTGGTGTAGATTTTCAAAAAGGAAAGGAAAACAACTCTAATAATAAAATAGAGAGCCATTTTTATGATAAAAAACCATTGACAAATAATATACAAACGTATGGTCAGAATGTACTACCAATTGCAGCTACAAGAGTCATACCAGCTTCATCTAATAATAATTTAAATAAACCTAGTCCTGCTCCAAGACTATTATTAAATCACGTTAATGGTGAAAAACATTGTTTAAATCCAAAAAATGAAACTTCGAATGAAAAAATATCTGATACTGACAAGAATCTTGCAGAATTTTCGCCTCAGAAAAGTGCATTTAATAGCTTGGAAAATACTGTAATTGAAAATAATAATATTCCCGACAAAAATCCAAAAGATAAAATTTCATCAAATCCAGAAGCGCAGAATTCAAATTCGAAATATGGAAATTTGGCTCAAGACTATTTAAACAGTTCCACAACAAGTGGCAGTGATCATTTTATAAGAGCTTGTGATATGCTAAATTCTAGCTTTCATAGCTCTAGCAGTTCATGTGAAAACGAACCTTTTAGACAACGTATTGGTGATCCTCCACCTCTACCTCCAAAGCCAAAAGTTCTTCCTATTAAACCACCAAATTGGGGACACAATCTACAATCATCTGACAATGTTCTGGTAGAAATGCGAATGCAAGAAGTTAGTCTACCAGAGGTCAATGCAAAACAAGAAACAAATGAAAGAAATAGGCGAACCGCTTATCTCGACCAACCAAGCAGCAGTTTCGTATAGTAATCCATTTTGAAATATGTACCATATATGAATTTACGCACACATTTTCTTCTTTTTTACTATTCAATATTTAGTACTTACTAGTCATCTTTTCTTTATTATATGAATGTATTATATATGTATTTTTTTTCTTTTTTCATTTTCAATTTCAATAACTATATATTATGTATATATAAACATATTTTTAATAAAAAAAAAAACTTGTTGGAGTTGATTAAAAATATAAATTAATTGAATTCAATTAGAAATTATTTTAATATCACGCAATACTCTTATTTTTTGTATGTACAAATAAACTCAACATGTTTTAAATTTTTTAATAATTTCGAGTGAAATTTTTAGGATGTAAAAATACTAATTACATTTCAAAAATGTATTTATGATAAATTAAAAATGTCCATTTTTAAGTATATTATATTATAATTGTGATATTTATATGTTTTTAACTTTATGCATATCGAAAGGACTGACACATATTTGAATATATATGTATATAATATATAAAATCTATGTTAGGCCAATAACGTTACCCCTATTTTAAAAAACTAAATATTTGTATAAATCAATTTTGTATTTTCTTTGAAATTCTTTCCGAATAATCTACGAAGGTTTATTATCTTATTTAGTAATTAAATATTTATATAATGCTATTTTTATTGTTCCATTATATACTTGCAATAATTTTATTTGTGTAAAATTACTAGATTTAAAATTAGGTTTGATTAAAAAAAAAGAGAGATACCTAATATTGGCTAAAAGTTAAATTTTATTTTTGCATATAGTATATTGTTCTAAAATAGGGTGTATTTTAATGGGCCACTTATATAAAAATAATATAATACTTATAAATTAAATATTATTTTAATTTTGTATTGTAATGTAAAATAAGGAATATTTATAATCGATATATTATTTAATAAATAATTATTAAAATAATAAATAATTTTTACGAATCAACTTTCATAAGTATAAATTATATGTAAAATAAATAAAACAAGAAACAAAGATAATCTAATATTTTATATTCTTATAAAAGTTACATTACATATTTTATATTCAATTAGAATCTTCCTCTTTTAATGGTTTTCTCTGTTTTTCAAATTCTACAAGCTCAGGTTTTATTTTTGGGCTTTCTTTTACTTCTTGTTCTTCCGGTTTAGCAAATGTTTTAGCTATAGGTTCTTTAGGAGGCATCCAATCTGGGATTATTTTATCATGTATTCGCCAAACTCCATAAACGTTCGCAAGATGTTTTTCAAAAACTACATATTCTAGAACATCTTTCGCCAATATTTCACTACCATGTATTAATCTACCAAATCTGTCATAAACCGCAAGTTGTTGTTGCGTATGAAATCTGACGGTTACTTGTGCAAATATATTTTCTTTGGTGAAAAGACTAGCGCATCTAGCAAAAACCACCCTAGGTGGCTCCAAAGAATTCAAAAATTTCCATCGAATAGTTTTTTGCTTTATGTTCGATATAAAATTAGGATAGCAAAGTTCTGTCACCACGTCTTGAATTTTTTTAACGTCTTTATCGGCCAAGTAAGTATGCGCTTTAATATAAATGTCTTGAGCAATATTTGCGAAATCTGCTGATTTAAAATCTTCATCAAAAGAACGTATTTTACGAATTGCCATCATACTCTTTGATTTTTTTCCAATTGATTCAATCTGTTGTTTCGCGCCAGCAGTGCTAACCAAAGACATTTTGCCATCACCTTCCGGAGGTACATAAGGATCGACTACAGAGGACGTGCAAGAAATATGAAATTGTCTTTCCATCCATGGTCTTGGAGGCAATAAACCCAATTCCTTCATTCGTTGTCGGTACTTTTGTGGTGTTAATTCATCATCGTCCTTTTGAAAATTGGGCAGATCAACTTTAATAACCTTCTGTCTACGGAGAAGTTTCCATTTCGGATCCCAATGTTTTGCTCTTCGATATCTAACAGAAGTAAAATTTGTCAAAGGTACAATACGAGGTCTGAATAAAATCCATTGCGGTATCTATAAAACAATTAATAATATATATATATATATATCATATGATTACACATTGAGTTACAAATTTATTACTTAATAACATTATTGTTAATAAATTTTTGCAGATATTTTTTAACAATTTTAATCAGAAAGTACATATTATAAATTATAAAATAATATATATATATATATATATATGAAATAAAAATGAACTAAACAAATAGAAAGTTAATTTTAAAATTAGTACAAACCTCGCCGATTAACCTAGACACCGCCATCACTGACAGTGAATACTGTTTGAATACTCAAATTTTACGACCATTAACCTAAAAAAATACATATGGATCGAGAACGTTGATCAAGACCGTTATGAATTGAAAACAATTAAAAAAAATATTGCTATTTGCTTTTTGAAAATTATTTGATTAATGTTTTTTTTAAACAAATACACATTTTAAATATCTCAAACATTTTATTTTTATTATAATAGGGCATCAAACAATAGATGTAAAGTTATAAAATATTTATTTATATAAAGCTAGATTTTTAATATTTAATAAATAAATACATCAAATCTTCTTTCAGTATTATAAAAATATGTTTAAGCCAATAATATTTTTGTTTTCTTTATATTATTTAATATGTAAAATCAAAATAACATAAATACTGAGTTTAAATATATAAATATACAATCTGTTTATTTAATATTTATAAAATATTTAAAGTTCTTATATAAGTTTTAAATATATAATTGTATAATTCTTGGTCTCAATTTTTTTTAATAAGTCAAACATTTTTAAAAATAACAATAAAAATAATAGTGATTTTAACCATTCCTAATAAATATTTCAAATTACTTAATACTCATAGCTATTAGTAAATAAATTTATTAGTGAAAGCATTAAAAGTAATGATAAATAATTATTTTTTTCCTAATTATAAGAAAGTGTTTGAAAAATAAATTAATTTCAGAAATTCGATTAAATAAATAAGCAAATTTCACCTTTTTAATGCTATATTGGTCTTTTATTTACAATTCAAAAACCACTTTTTTATATCGATTTTGATATAAATATTCATTATATATAAATGTTAAACGTAAATAATGAAAATTATTTTTATTTTTTGATCATTCAAAATTTGGTTAATTTTATGTGCAGAATTATTGTTATAAGTACTTTAATTTTGTAAAATGTAACAATCATATTAATACGTTTATTGATCGATAGATGTGAGAAGTACAATGTAAAATATTTTAAAAGCTAAATCTTGTATTTACAACAAATTATAATGGGTTTTAATCATATTTTAATTATATTATATGTAAAACTTTGAATTTGTATTACATTTTAATTTTTTTTTAATATTTCAGACGAAATATATACAATTATCAAAAGATTTTTGATAAGAAAATAGTTATTGAATGATTCATAAGTATTTCAATTAATATATTAAAACAAAATCGTCAACCTGCGGAGTACGACATCACTTGTGGAAAGGTTCGGTTAAAAGCCTTTGAAGTTTAACCGTATAAGAACGATACATTCCAAATCTGGTACAAATCATTGTGATATCTGCAACAAATGAGATTAACTACTAGTCAGTTAGTACCTGCTTATAGAATACTTCATAGTAAAAAGTAGTTTGTCTAGAAACTCTAAGTACTGAGATTATAGAAGTGATGAACATGACTCCACTTTTTTTTTATTATAAAATATTTTTAAAAAGTATATATATATATATATATATATATATATATATATATATATATATATATATATATATATTTATGTAATATTTGAAATGTCGTTTTCAATTATTAACTATTTAAAATTATTACACACATACGTATATATCTATATTATAAAAACGACACCTATATTATACAAGAATTAATTGTATTTGTATATTACTAATCGAAAACGGTTTAATTACCAACAGATGTAATACATATGATATAATATATATATATATTACTTAATTCTTTTTTCTTCTGATTTTGAAGTACATTATTATAATTCTATAATTTTATATATAATTCTAATAAGGAATACTTTATTTGTATATCATTTAGAGACCCATAGCTATAATAATAATAATGATTTAAATATTTTATTGAAAAATATTATATATCAAATACTTGATTTCAATTGAAATTTATATATAAACAAATACCTGTATCGTGTGGAGTACGATATTACTTTAATATTGGTTTGTTTAATAATTCAAATGTTGAATATATCAAAATTTGAACAGCCATAACTAGTATTTATCGTTAAAATTCATAATTGTGATGTACGATAATCGCATAATATATCACATTAGATTGACTACTTCTCGTATTATCTATTGACAGTAAAGTAGTCGAGAATTTTAACGGTATATATTTAGGACGTTGAAGTGATAAACTTGGCTCCATTTTTTTAAAAAAGATTTTGGCATTTTAACATTTTATTCGTTTCAAATTATAATTATTGGTTAACGGATGATGCCGCGAACGATTAACGTCAAACGCTTTATGAATATTATTAAACTTGATAGAATTTTATCGTATTTGAATAGCTTTCCGCGTTTACTAATAATTCTTCTATCGCGCACCTAAGAAAGGCGCTCGATAATTAATTATTTATTTTTAACGGTGTTTAGAACCGGATATAAAATCGATCGATTGCATTTCAACATATTCCGAATTCGGCCGGTCGAAAATCTTTAAATAAAACGTATCCGTCGATATCGTGTCCGAGAACGAGACGAATTCTGATATTTCTGAAAATGTTTCGAATTCTTTAAATTTTAAAATAAATTTGTATATTGAAAACGAAACGATTGCGCGTTTTTTTAATTTGAAAAAAATTTAATCGTGTTTATAAAATATTTATACGCGTTCTAAATAGTTAAAAAAAAATAGAGATCAGAATTATTTCGAAAAACGAAAGCAAAAATGTATGGTCGAGATAGAGATCGTTAAGTTCCCGAGTAGCAGGCGAAACGGACGCGTCGATTGGTACGATTGACGGAAGTGGGTTCATTCGCCTCGCAGTAGCCGCAGATAGCGCGTCGGGCGTCGGAAACGCAAGTTTTGACGAATCGCTTCGAGTTTTCGTCTTCGTACGTGCGCTTTCGTCGTTCGCATTCGGCTCTCCCGAATCTCGATTTCGCATCCGTCTGCCAGTAGACGCCCCGGCGACCGGGTAACGCTCGTTTCTCTGCGCGTTATCTTAGTCGCGCGCACGTGCACGCGCGTCGCCCTCGTTCGAGCGTCGCGCGCTCTTTTCCGTCCGAAGCGGGAAGGCGACGCGCGCATCTCTCGACGCGTCGAACCGTCGACGTTCGACGATCGTTTTACGTAAGCGCGCACGTGTGTCACGCGTCGGTCACGTGGTTTCCGTTCGTCCTTTCCTTTCCGCTCGGGTCGACGGACGTCCTTTCTCGCGATCGCCGACGTCGACGTCGACCTCGACCTCGATTCTATCGTTCGACCTCGTTCTTCTATCCTCGATTCGGAGAAGGCGTCGGCGTCGGCGTCGACATCGCTCGCCTTCTCCGCTTAACCTAACTTTTCGTTCCCGCGTTGTCACCCCATATTTCCGCATCGCGACGCGCTTTATATTTTTGTTATCGAACGTTAATCGTCCGCGTCCCCGACTTTAATCGAAGTTTTGTCGAACGCGACGCTCGAAATGTCTCGACCTATTAACTTTAAAAATATTTGCCTCGTAAAAACGGAACATTTTATTTCGATATATTTTTTGTAAAAGAAAAACTTGAAAAATACGCGTCGCATTATCTTTCGTTGAACCGTTTATGGTTATAAATTAATTATACGTAAAGCCGCATTTCCATTATGCGAGGAAAGAAACGTGAAATAATTATACTAAGTTTTCTAGAACAGAAGAACGTGCGCGATTGTATTTCGATATGTACTTTCGCGCGTTTCGCTTGCGAATATTCGTATTAACCTATAAAAACATTAATTGCCTCAAAAAAGTTGTCCGTAAATGATACGGTAAAGGGAAAGATAATCGCGTTCGCAATAGTAAAACTCAATTTGACATTTAAAAATTGTGTCGATTTGTGTATAGAAAAATTTGAAAACGATATTTTCAAAATTATCGCCTTTTTTCTATGGAAAATTAATTATGAATTATTCGGATTTATTATATTCGCTATTTTTGTTATTTGAAGTGTTCGAATTTTCTTTTAACGATTTCTCGATTTATTGTCTCGTCCTAAGTATTTGTTAATTTCATTTCAGTGATACATTGTATGAGTCAGAAAACAGAAAAACCAATATTATCGGGTCAACGCATCAAGACCAGAAAAAGAGGTATCTTGGCTTATTTTTTTTGTCACACACACACACACACACACACACATATATATATATATGTGTGTGTGTGTGTGCGCGCGCGCGTGTGTGTGCTACGTGCGTATATTTATGTAATTTTTTTTTAGATGAAAAGGAGAAGTATGATCCTATTGGATTCCGTGACCAGGTTATCGCTGGCCTCGATAAGACCGGTAAGGATCCAGAAGCTATCTTCAAGTTTCTAGATGCTTGCGGCTCAAAGCATACAGACTACCGCCGATATGGAGAAGCACTTTTTGACATTCTCATAGCTGGTGGACTTTTGAGTGAGTGTTGTTTTTTAATATATTTTTATTTCGTTTGAGTATGATGAGAACTGGCTAGAGTTCTGATATTATTGTTGAAAATTTTTATGTCGTTCTGAAAATTAAACAATATGTTTTTTTTTTAATTTCTAATTTCAAACATGTATTAAAAAATACCATGTTTTTTTAGTTCCCGGAGGATCTATTGCACAAGATGGCGAAAAACCGCACACAGAGACTTGTATATTCTCATCTAGTGAAGATATGGAAACGATGCGTAATTTTGAACAGGTTAATATTTATTTAAATTATAAATACGTTTGGTTTAGTAGAAATATAATTATAAAAATAAATTATAGGTTTTCATTAAAATGATGAGACGTTACAAGTACTTGGAAAAGATGTTCGAGGATGAGATGAAAAAACTTCTGGTGTTTTTGAAAGGATTTGATCCACAACAAAGGATCAAATTAGCTCGAATGACTGCTCTTTGGATTGGTGAGTAGTATTATTTAAATACGATCGTTTTCGTTCATATTATTTAAAAATAACTAATTGTTTTAATTGTTGTTTTTTTAGGAAATGGTTCGGTTCCACCTTCTGTTCTATTGGTGCTTATAAATGATCATCTTATAAAAGATAACTTAGCATTGGACTTCCTTATTGAAGTTTTTACTACTTATAAACAGGAAAAGGGAATGCCAAGTTTAATGACAGCCCTTAAGAAAGGACAAATTGAAGGAAGGTATGTTTCGCCAGTATTTTTATAATTTCCCTTTAGGATAATTCTTATACTATATTAGTTTAAGAATAAAATCACTATGGGGGTATATTGTATGCTTTCAGTACTGGTATTTCATTTTTAAATAAAATTAAATGCCATCTATGAAATGCGACAAAATCGATTGTTTATTATCGTTTATACATAAAATTACATAATATGACTTTCTTTTTATTTAAGGTTGATGGAATTCTTTCCAAGTAATAAACGCACTGACGAGTATTTTACAAACTTTTTTTCTGAAAGAGATTTGGCTGAAGTAGTTAAGCTACATAAAGCACAAGCTGGTCAGGAAGCTCGTAGAGAGCTTACACAGGTAATTTTGGAATATCGTTATTTATACTCTAACTTTATATGTCATAGCACTGTATTAGAGCTTATTTAATACATTATTATTAAATGAGTGTCCAAAGGTGCAATATTGATTTATGAAATTATCCTACTGTAGTGTGTATTCATAATACTGCAGTTCCTAATATTTCATACAATTTTATCTTACCTTTTTTTAATTTTGTAATAATTATTCTCGATTTTATTGTGTTCCATTTTTAATTTTAGGCATTAATAGATAATTTAGCTGATGATAAAAATCATCAAGAAATAATTAATGAACTTCGAGATATGGCGAAAAGATCAGACATTCCTGAACATGATATAGTTGCTGTTGTGAGTATATACGTTTTTTCTTTAAATTAAAAGTTAAATATTAATGATGAGAAAGATGACGAGACATAGATATGTATCAAAAGTGTTTACAATATTTTATTGTAAGTTTTTTATGGTAAAATTGAGTTTATACTGAGATATATATTCAAAGATGATTTGGCAATCTGATGTCTAATGGAAATAAAAAGCTTTCTCTTAATTTAATTCATAAATTTATATTTTAAATTTTAATTTTAGATATGGACGACAGTTATGTCTCGTACTGAATGGAACAAAAAAGAAGAACTTGTGGCTGAACAAGCAGTTAAATATTTGAAAGGTGTAACTCCATTACTTGCTGCATTTACCAGTTCTCCTCGTGCAGAGTTACAATTAATGTTAAAAGTTCAAGAATTTTGTTATGAAAACATGAATTTTATGAAAGCTTTCCAGAAGATTGTCTTATTATTATACAAGAGTAGGCTTTTTATATATTTATTAATTGAATTGCATTTTATATTATGAAACTAATTTTTTTATATTCTTTATAGCTGATGTTATTTCCGAAGAAGTAATTCTCAAATGGTATACTGATGCACATTCTACCAAAGGAAAAATGATGTTTGTAGAACAAATGAAGAAGTTTGTTGAATGGTTACAGAGTGCTGAGGAAGGTATGTGTATTGTTTACAATGAATTAATTGTTCTTTATTTTATAGCTGCAATATTCTTTAATATTATTTTTGTATTTCAGAATCTGGAAGTGGCGAGGATGAAGATTAAGTGATAAACGAATCATTTTCACGTTATAAATACTTAACTGAAATATTTAGTTTTCAAGTAATTCTACTTATGCTTATTTTGAAGTTATAATATCATTTATTTTTATTTATATATTTATCGAACATATTTTTATATTGCAAATTAATTTTACCTGATGCGTTTTCAACAACTACAATTTGAAGTATTAGTAATGTCGAGATTAATTATTAAGAAATGGAATACTTCAAGTTTAAATTATAATTTGTTGTACTCTTTAGTAGTACTGCATGTCATTGTATTGTACTATAACTCAAATCGAAAGGGGAGAGCATTGTGCTTCAGGGAATATTTCGGATGTATATTAAAACATTTAAATTAAAATTTATAAACAGTATTACTTTCTTTTACATAGGTGAATTGTGCGCGTTTAATAATGTTTTAATGTAGGAATTTAAAAAATGTATTTATTACATTTGTATTGCCTGTTTTTCATACATGACATTTCCATTAATTATAAAATCATCCCCTTTTGATAATCAAAAGACTAAGTGATAAATTATTTTTTATACCTGGGATAAAAAAAATAGAAAAAAAAACAAAAAAGGGTAATGAAATTTTATTTATTTTAACTTTTAATTTTTGTTGGTTCAATATTCCTCAATTAATTTTATCAGATTTCTTTTCTCTTTTTGACAAATATCCAAGATATTTATTTTTTAAAAACTTTCTTTAATATTTAAAAACATTATACTTTTTTTTCTAAAGTGACGTTTATGTAATAAATTCGAAATTACCGTCAAATCTTTTATTTTTTTTGTAACCCCTAATTTCATTTTTTGATCCTTTTTTTCCTTATTTTCTCCATGGTGTTTAGATATTTCAATTTTTTAAATTGCTTGTAATGCGTACGTATTAAAATTAAGAAGCATTTTAAGATCTGCCAATTTGTGAAGCTGCCAAAGATATATAGTTATGGAACTATAATAGCCCTATGAGTGTTCATTTTAAGTAGCACGATTTTATAAAATCTCGAGCGATTGAAAAGTAATACAATATTCTTAAAAACATCAATGTGGTGTTTTAATGTAACAAAAACATATTTTTATAGCCATAAAGGGATTTAACCATAAATATATTGTACATTAATTCATGCAATACTAAAATTTTGAACATTCTATTAAAATGACATTTATAATGACCAAGTGACTGCCGCTGAATTTTCCTATCACTTAATTTATGTAGTTTTATAAGTATATGGAAATATCGAGACCAAAATTGGGGTATAAATAAATTCTAGATAGAAATTGCCCATTAAAGTTTTTCGCTTATAGGAATGTATGTTATATACAGAATTATATTGTCCAAATTTGAGATTGTTAATAAAGAAATATTTGCAATATTAAGTTGTTTCTATATTCCAGTCGAAATAGTCGCTTTGGAAGAATTATCTCAAATTCAAACAAGGATTAATAACTTTTAATTTTTAAAAATAAGGATTAATAACTTTTCCACCTATTTCATTTTTCAGTTTTTTTCTCTAAAACTTTAAATCAAAAAGATGTCAAGAAATATTCCTTATAAAAAAATCTGCTTAAAAAATGTTTTATTCACAATTCGCATAATTCTCTTTAATTTCTTATAAAACGAATCTGAAAATGAAAACAAGAATAATTTTGTTACCACAGCCAAAAACTTGCGATTTTACAAATAAAATAAATTATAGAGCAGAACATTATTTATAAGAAACACGTATATTTCATATAGATTGTTTCAGTTTTTCCAAAAATTTATTTTTCATAAATTTAACAACTAGTTAAATGTATTTTGCAGGGGTAATAAATGTTCAAACGAAAAATTTTTCTAAAAAAACTGCTGTTTAATAAGACGAATAAATATATGAAAAATTGAAATTTAGTCGTTGGTCTTCGCCATCCATATCAAAAAAGAAACCATCTTTTTTGATATGATTTCTTTCAATTTACGACCAAACTAAAGTGTTTATGAATAAAATATTTCTCACAAAATTCTAAAATAAAAATAATTTTCGTAATTGCGTTGGTATTCTCGAAAACAGATCACAAAGTTGACGATAGCTCAAAAAATAAGATATCTCTTAGCGTCGAATTTTCTCTTAAACATCATAGAGAACAGGATTTTTTTACACATCCAGTGTAATAATAAAGTTACATTTTAAATAACATTCGACATTGTATGCGAAAAAAAACCGTTGTACACATCGGTCAAAAATTATTTCTTAAAATATATTGAAATATTAATTTCGAATACTATATGTACCTATTTATTATTAAAAAAATATTAAACTGGTGTATAAAAAAAATAAATCTTTATATATAAATCGAGAAATACATGAGTGAAATTTTTAATAATTTATTATTAAAGCAAATAAATTATATTATGTAAAAAATAATAATTTTATAAATATATATATATATATATATATATATATATATATATATATATATATATATATATATATTTAAAAAATTTCCCAGTTTAGATTTCTTTTTTGTTAGTTAGTTAATCTAGAAACAAATTTTTGGAAAGTTGGTGCACATGAGCAGTATAATTATATTGGTAGCAGTGTATGTCAAAGGAGGAAATGTCACCGCATTGCCGGTGAGCGGTATGAACTGCTGCGACGACAGCCATGAACTCCGTTTGTTATTTTTTCTTTCTATTGTATAATTATAATATATATTTTTTAATTCTCGTTTATCTTTCTTTTGCAACGAAAAACGTTTTTTTTTCGTTTTATATTTTTTATATTATGCACAAACGTGCTTGCGCAATTTTTTTATCATATAATTATACAACATTATCAATCACCATAAGGCTAATAATTTTAGAGCGCTATTCACTTAAGTGTACTAAGTAAATGTCAAATTTTTATTACGCCGATATCGCGCTTTTAAATTTTCTTCATTTTGTATTCTATGTAATCTGTTTAAAGTTATATTATAATGTTTTTTTTATTTATCATGGGTTAATTTGACCTTGAAAATTTTCGTTCTGTTATATTCTTTATGTTTTTAATAATAAATATATATTATTTTTGACTCACAATGATGTTTTGAAATGCTTTATTATTTTCTTTTCTTCCAATTACATCTAACAAAAATATTGCTAATGAAATAAAATATATTTTTTACATGATTTTTAAACAAATGTATTAAGAAGCTTTTCATTTCTTATTCAAGTTAAAACAATATAAAATGATTACATGCTATAGCGAAATTTATATTTTTGTATTAGATATTTAACTTTGCTTTAGAAGTTTTTGCTGATTTATAATTTTATTATAAATATTCGTTAAATATTTTGTGCTATATTATGGAAACCTGATATTATAGAATTATTTCTAGACGGGCGAAGCGAGCGGTCGATCAGGTTCTGGTAGAGGGGGCGTTACATCTGAAGAAAGTGAAGGCGAAGATGAAGAACCATCGTCTTCTCTATTTCTGGAACAGAAATTGGAAAATATCTCACTTGAGCCTGTTGGAGATGAATCCGTTAGTATTAATAAATATTGAGGAAAATATTTTTTTTAAATTATTTTATTTTAACTGTTATATATATATATATATAAACATCATTCTCGACTATTAAGTCGACTTAACTATTTCCAATATGTAAAACACTAGGCGCAGTCCAGTCATGTATACTTCGTAATTTCTCACATTTGTTTTTGTTTGACTTTAAAAATATATTTTTTTGTATTGATATTTTATTTGTAACTATTTATCGTTTATCCACTTTATCGTTTCATGAAATCATGAAGAAAAACTAATTAAAATTATTTATTTTTACAGTCTCAAGAAAAATCTTCTGTTGAAACAGTTTTGTCTAATTTTCGCCAGCAATGGCAAAAAGAATTGGAATCGCCAAATAAAATTAATAGTAAGAAACAAGGAAGTAATTCTGCTGTACAAAAAAGACCTGAATCTGAGCAAAAATTAAATTTTGTGGAATCAGATGAAGATAAGGTTTCTATTATTAGATATTTTGATTTATTTATTTTTTGTATCGCATCTTAAATTTGCTATTATTACTTTTAGGCTAAAGCGTTGTTTCTTAAAGGTGCTGAACACGAACGTAATGGCGATTTATATGAAGCTATAAAATTTTACAAAAGAGCTGTGCAGCTTGTACCTGATATTGAAATCAGAATATATGAAAGTACTAAAATAAATAAAATTGGAAAAGAGTGCTATAATAAATCTTCAGGTTTCTATCAACTTTTTTTTTAGTTTAGTTAGTTCATGTAATATAAGATTAGTTTACATCATAATTTGATATTTGTATATTTAGAAACTTC
Source organism: Leptonema lineaticorne (assembly GCA_024500535.1). Classification (NCBI taxonomy): domain Eukaryota; kingdom Metazoa; phylum Arthropoda; class Insecta; order Trichoptera; family Hydropsychidae; genus Leptonema; species Leptonema lineaticorne. The sequence goes on along the minus strand of JANIJI010000013.1, from coordinate 8,611,657 downwards.
AATTATATCTGAAAAAAAGAATCTAGAGACTCCCACTGAAGTAGAAGTAGGAGATATTTTAGGGGGAATTTCAAAAAATGTTGATATAAATGGATATGTATGTATTCCTGCAGTTGAACAAAAGGTAAATTGATGGGGTATCATATGAAATTAATATTTTTCGACATATATTCACTACTAGTTTTTGATGTAGGAAGCACATATATCTCATTTGCCTAACGAACTGATTATGTACATATTACGATGGGTTGTGTCTAGTGAATTAGATATGATTTCACTAGAAAGGTTTTCTGGAGTATGTCGTGGTTATTATTTACTATCCCGTGATTCAGAAATTTGGAGACTTGCTTGTGTAAAGTAAGTTTTCAATTGTTTAATACCAATTCACTATGAAAATATATAATTTTGCTTATCTTATAGAACTTGGGGTATTAATTGTGGTACCCTTGAATCGTCCGGTTATAAATCGTGGCGTCAAATGTATATTGAAAGACCTAGATTAAGAATAAATGGCTGTTACATTAGTATGACTACGTATATGCGTCCTGGTGAAAACAGTTTTCAGGATCAATTTTATAGACCTTGGCATTTGATAAAATATTTCAGATACTTAAGGTATTTTATTTTATAAATAAATAAATATAATTTGATATAAAATATATGTATATGTTACAGTTTTTTATTTGGTTTTAGATTTTTCCCTGATGGAATTGTTTTGATGATGACAACACCGGATGAACCCATTATGTGCCTAGACCGTTTAAAACAACGGTACAGTCGTGCTCAAGGAGTTCTTTCTGGGCACTATAGATTAAATGGTGATAAGGTAAGACTCAAATTAATAGTGAATTTGATAAATAAAAAAGAAATTGCACCAGTAATAGCTAAAGTGAATATTGTAACTAAAAATTCAAAACACTTGACACAGATAGAATTTGAGTAGAATATAATAAATTTACACTAGGGAAATTATATTGAGGAACTGAAAAAGAATTATTTACCTAAAACATAAAAAGTGATCAGCTCGATTATTTCAATTATAGAGGATCTCTTTTTTTAATATTGGGTACAAAATTTTTTCTAATATATTTTAGAACAATTGAAACTATATGTTTTATACTTTTAATAATGATTTATAAATTTAAAATTGTATTAACATATGAATTGAATGTATATTATCTATATTAATTGAAATATAAATTTTATTTTTAATTGTAGGTTGTTATTGTAGTCGGTAAACCTGCTAGCGGACAGAATAAACAAACGCAATCTACGAATACAAGATTTAGATCAAGAAAGAAAGACACTGTTCAGGAATCAATTGAAAATACTTTTCATTTGGTACCTTTCCAATTTTTATCAATTCACTATTTTCTGTTGAAATTATTAATTTTACAGATAATTTTATTATCAATATACACATATAATATTTGGAATTTGAAATTCCGTTACTGCCATCTGATAATGTTTAATGATGGTAATGTTCATTATTAAAAACGACACATTTATGTAAAGTGTTTGTAATGATTTTATTTTGATCATAATTTATGACATGTTCATGATTATTCTTTTTAATTTTAGGAATTACAACTGAAATCTCACCATCCACACATGTATTGCTCTTTGGTTTGGCGTAATTATACAGTATTTGCAAAAAATAATATTACATCTGCCGTCACAGCTACTAATTTTGAAATAGTCAAAAACAAGTTTCCTTCCTTTAAATTTCGTAAAGTAGATAAATTCCATGCTAAATCTGACGGTCCCCTTCAATAAAGATAATAATTTATAATTTCATTAGAGTATTTTAAATTTTGCAATATTATATAACTGTTTTATCGGCGCATATTTCTAATAAATTTCTTCCATTTCAATTGAATGAAAAATATATATTTCTAATATTGATGTCATATTTCTTTATGTGAAAAATAATTATTTTTATCGGAATATATAAGGCTATAAAAATTAATACTATTTTTTGAAATTGAATATATACATAACATAAAATATTCTTTTGAATTACTGTTATCTGGGCACATTTATTATTTGAAAATTGTTTGTTATATAAAATGTGTTAAATAAATATAAAAAAAAAACGACAAAAATATTACAGGAATAGATGTTTATTTATGTTTTATTCAATTCTTTAATGATGAATGTGAAAAGATAATGATTTTTATCATTATTGTAATTTTTGTGTCGTATATTGCGCTTTTGTAAATGCAGTTATCACCAAATAAAAACATAGATTATAATAGTTAATAGCATCAAGCATTATAAAGCACAAAAAAAAAAGAAAAGAAACTCTTAAATTTTAACTTGATTGTTATATATAAAATATAAATTGTTACCTATTACTATTCTAATAGATATATGTAAAATTTAAAATAAATATATAATTTCCTATTCTTTATATTTTTTTAATAATTGTAACCTGAATTATTTCACAGATATACGAAACAGTATCACAAACCTATTTATCATATATTTAATGTCTTCATAAAATCTACATATTATAATAATTTGAAAAAACATATGTAATCATTGTACATTTAATTACCATTCTTCGATTTGAGTATCAGAAGAATAAATTATCTACTGTTTTTCAATAAAAAAATATTAAGTTGTTTTCCATTGTAATATCTATCGCCTTATAAATATAATTAACTTTAATTTAAGGTTTATATTTTGGGATCTATGAAAACAATATAAGTAATCAATCTTTTAATAAAAATTTGTATCTAATTAAAGGAATGATAATATATTTTAATCATCCAAAAACTGTTTAGTCCATTAAAAAAATAAATCAATATGAGTAAAGGAGTTATAACTAGGGGAAAAATATGGTGGTAAAAAAACAGTTTAGCTTAAAAAATTATTTTTATTAAATAATTGAAATGTTTTAGAACAATATAATAGAAAATTAATGCAGATATCGGCTCTTATTGTATATTTAGATAAAAAATAATATCGAAACTACTACTTTATATACTTTTAGAACTTCTACATGTGGAATTTTATAGTATTGCATTTTATTTTCTTTGAACATTTTGCCACGAATGCGTAAGTTTTATATGTTTTCTATAATAAAATATTTTTGAAAAAAAGATTCTCTAGCAGTGCTACAATTTTTTTATTTTTCTTTCTCATCTAATTAAAGAATACAAATTCTTATTCTAAGGTGCATCTTCAGAATGTGTTGAGTATTAATTATTACCATTTTATTATTTTCTTTTTTTTTGATTCACAAATCGTACATGGAAAGTACCCTATTTATATATATTTTGTCTCATTTTAGCTATCATTTTTAATTTGTAACTTTTAAAATTGTTTTATTACTTGTATATATATATATATATATATATATATATATATATATATATATATATATATATATATATTTACTTTCATTCGAGTCATTCATATAAACATGCACTAAAGCAATTGACTCCATCAGTTAATGCAAGTGTGAAAATTTACTTGCGATTAGTAAAAAATCACAGTTAAATGACTTGGGAAAGTCACTTCGTGAATATATGTACTTTTTGGTAACTGTTTTTTTTAAATTTCTATATTATAATTATAAATTTATTTTTCGTTTTACGATATATTTAAGATACTATGACTAGAGAAAATATGTTCTCAAATGTATTTTACAAATTCATATTACATATTATCACAAGATAGCTTTGAAATAAAAATATACATATATTTTTCTATGCCTTTCTGAAAGTTTGAAATTCGATGAATTTTTTCATTTATTTATTACTTTTAGAGTTTTACTGAATAGTACTTGCGATATAACAAAAAAAAACTAATGCAAACTAAAACAAAAAAATATCTATTTCTATTGAATAATTTTCTTACTATTATATCTATTATTTTTTATAACATTTTTCATAAACTTACATAGTTTTGAATTTATTCACTAAAAATTAACATATAAACTTATAAATAAGTGATATATTAAAATTCATAATGTTGAAATAATACGAAGAGATTTATTTTTATTATTTTGGATATATATATATATATATATATATATATATATATATATATATATATATATGCATAATATAAATAATATGTATGCCTATTAAATAAACTATTAACAATATTTCAATTTGAGACAATATAATTTATTGAATACTATTCAGTAAATTCGTTTCGATTAAAAATTTTTTCAAACTTTTACAGAAATATATATTTATATAAAAATGATTATTTATATAGAAAATAAAATATTCTGTATAACTCGGAAGTGCTCAAGCATATTATATATAGTGTCCAAAATTATTGAAGCATTTGTAACAACATTTAGCATTTTCTGAATGTTATTACTATAATTGCTTCATCCAAATTATTGGACAAAATTACATTGGCGATTTCAATAATTTCAAAAGAAAATATATGTTTCGATTTTTAATACAAAAATATTATGATTCTTCTATCAAAACAACTTAAAATAGAAACATTTATTTTTTGCCTTTTTTTAATTTCTAAAAAAATATGTATAGTATAAGAAGATTTTTATAAATAAAAATTAAATATATATTATTTATTTTCTTCATATGCATTGTATTTTTCAGTTCCAATTTCTTTATTCATGCACAAATGTTCATGAAAGACATTAAATTAAATTTATTAAAAAAAAATCGACATATTTAGGAAGATTTAAATTTGAAGTAAAATCCTACTGAATTTTTATTTCAGATATTTTTAATAAATTCTATATACATATAGAAAGGAGAATTTTATAATGTTAAGATATTATTTTGTAATAAGTGAAAATTGTTTGAACACAATTAATTATACAAGAAGCATTTTTTGAAATTGTTAACTTTAGGAATGTTTAAGTTTTTTTTTTTACTAATAATATGTATAAAAGTACTCGTAATGTATACTAATATTTTTTACATATCTCGAACATTCGCTTAAAATTTTATTGGCTGAAAGTATATTTAAATAGCGAGTTACAACGTCAAAAGTATGATAATAAATTATTCAAAGATTTGTACTCTATAAGTGATATAATGTTCTTTTTTTTATTCGACATAACAGAAGATATTTCTTCAGTGGACACTTCTAGATACCTTGAAAAATCTAATAGCAAGGTGACTTACACAACTTGCATAGATTAAATAATTTATACTCTTTTGATTGTTTTTCCTCAATTTAAACGCTATAATTGTTCAACGAATTTAATTATATAAAAAGAGAATATATAATTCTACATCGTATTGAAACTTATACTTTACAAATGGAAAAACATATATTAATATTTTTTCTTTGTGTTTGCGAGTTTTTTTTTAATAATTTTTAAATATTGGTTCTAATCTGTTTTTTTCTAATATTAGTTAATTGATAATAAAAGTAAACTGTATAATTAGTATTTAAAAATCCTAATAAGACAATAGTGATAGTTACCACCAATTTTGTTGCAAGTAATAAATATTTATAGACTGAACTATGTAAAATATATTGAAGCTACGTTTTAGAATACTAATCTTGAATAGGCACTAGAAGCAATTTTTGGTTTATGCTATATCTAATTATATCATTCAATAAATACTTTTATGTTTCATTATGAAAAAAAATCGTTTGCTTTCTTCGAATATTAGATATAAATAACATCAAGTTTTTTTTTATAAATATTGGTCTATCAATAGACATAATATTTAATACAATGTTACTAATTCAACCAAAAATATTATATAATAATTTTTATGGAAATATATCTATAAGAAAAATGTTTATTTTGGACGGTAAAGACGAATGTATATTTCAAAAGAAAAACATGCTGATTCCTAATAATATAAAGAAATTTTAATATTTATTACGGTTAACAAATCTGATGATAACTATTAAAATACGTTATCTAATAACAAATTAGATTCGAAATAGAACCTGTGTTGTATCATGTGATTCACATCACTATCAATTGTGTTAGACCTGTTTTTTTATCAATATATATTTTTCTATTTACAAAGTATGTACGTCTATAATTAAAAAAAAAAACAATATCGCTTTTATAATTGTATTTTAGTGTAATATAAATATGTACTTAGGTACATATATTTTTAAAACGTGTCCTTATTAAATTTAATTTTCATTATTTTCTTTAAATAACTTTGCGCAGAAAATTTTATTACTTTCACTACTGATAGCGTTACAATTACAATATTTAACTACGAAAATTTTTCCTATAATTCATTAATATCATGAAAAATAAATTTTAATATACGTTGCGTTCACAGAGAAAAACTATGAGTGTCATTATAGCACGATAACAACTTTTTCACGTGTGCTCACTTGAAAAACAATTCTCTAATCGCTTTTATAAATATTGCTAAAGTCATGTAATACTCATGAATCTTAAAACTTAATTATAAATTTATATTTATATAGTCATTAAATTTTATTTACGACGTATTATAAGAATTTTAAACGGGTGACTTAAGTTTTACAAAGCAAAATTTTCAGTGTTTCATTCTTTATCGTTATATTTCAAATTTATTCAAAATCTTACACATATCATTATAAGTTAATTTCCAAAAACTATTATTGCTTGCACATAATACTAGAAAACGATTGAAATTGGTTTCACAATAAAAAATAATTACTAAAATTATAATCATCCATCAAATTATGTGGAATCGAACCATAATATACTGGAATATTTGAAAATATGTGAAATATACACAATAATTAAATTAAAATCTAAAAAAACCTTTCCAGATCGAGACATTTGAACGTACAATGACATATATATATAGTATAGAAAATATCATTTATGGAATTTCAATTTTTTGATTATTGAATCAAATTAAACAACATATAAAACAAGTCGACAAATAGTTCTAAATTTTGTAAGGTTATTATAGTAAATGTAGAGCATGTTTATTGAAACTATGATTTTTTTTTATTACAAATTAAAAATATATACTTGTATTTTGGGCAAATGCAAATTGACACTATTTTTTAAAATTTTATCTAACGAAGATTATCTTATACATTTTTTTTGGAGAGCTTTATCTAAATCTTAGATTTTGGTAAAATACGAATAAGCAACCGCTATGAGAAGATACGCGCGTCATTTTGTACGCTCACATATCTTCGATCTGAAATAATCCAGTTCTATTAACTGAACATTCAAGACGTTCATTTTTATTAAAACGTGTTTCATATTGCTTTTATGTTTAAGTATTTGACTTTCACGCCATTATTGTTTTTTTTTCAAAATATGCTAACTATATGGCACTAATAGAGCAAATGTTCAAAAGTTCAGTGTATATATTTTTTTAATTTTCTTTTTTTTTTGTAATGCTGTAAATTTGTATATCACATTGTCAACAATGAAATTGTTTTTTTTATGTCATTATTTGTATAATGCAATTATCAACATTAAATATATTTGTTTTAAAGGGATGGAAAAAGTGTTTGTGTTTTTTATGTGTATGTGTACGTGTGTTTGTATTTATTTATTTTTTGTATTTTTGTATCATTATATTACAAATGGTTTATAAATATAGTTGGTCACACCGCGAACAGGTGTCAGAGCTGTTGCAAAGTTTCAGGAACAATATTTGATGCTAAAGATTGTGCATCACCGTCGTCTCTGCATTGAACTCTTGCCATCCAACTTATATCACGCATGGTTGCCTGAAACATGAAAATTTTAAATTCTATAGACTCTATCAAAATTATCCAAACATATAATATTTTATGGTATATTAAAGTCATAACTAAGAAATTCATTTGATAACTACAAAATCATCTACTTAACAGATATTAATGTTAATATGTGGTCTTTTTATTACCTGATGCATAGAATATACAGCGGTGACCACCAGTACGTGCATTATATTATGAGAATTCAAGTAGAGGTCTACAGATCCTGGAAACCACCGCTCTGGAATATTCATCGCTCCTATAACACCTCCTATAGCAGACACCGCGTCCTAAAGCAGTTTTAATTAAATTTAATATGTAGCATCTAACTTTGAAATATATGTTTATACTTTGATATGATCGCATAAAATTTTTGATTTAGTATATAAAGAGAATAAATTGATACAATTATATTTATATAATAGTAATTATATGAATTAAATTATTAAAAGATAGAAAAATAATCGAATATTTACTTGAAGTACAACATGTGTAATGGAAGCTGGATCACCACCACCGATGCTCGTTGCTCTTAAAGCCGTTAATAAAGCTCTCATGGTGAACGGAAGCAAAAAACACAGTCGACGTTCCCAAGGTGACCAGGCTGTCATTGCCTGAAATTGTTATTTTAATAGTGTCCAAAATAAAGTTTATCGTCGAGTTATATGCATAATATAATAAAGAATTTATGGCTAACCTTGTAAAGACCCCACAAACTGAGTAAACAGTACGCGGTGATTATGGTCCAACGAGGAAACCACGACAGACAAAATACTGTGGCTGTCACCATTGGAAGAGCGCCTATAAATTTTTACATGTTAAAAAATATGAAATAAGAATATTTTTTTAAATATTTACTTTGCAATAACTTAAATGACCGTCATGTCGTAGTGAAATTGAAAAACCGTGTACAAATATGTATACTTTTATATATTATGTGTATCGAAGGGATAAATTCTTCAAAAAGGTTTTTGGTGAAAAAAGCTTGCTCAATTTTGAACGTTTTAACACTTAGGTCTAAAAAAATATATCGAGAAAAAATAGAAAGAAAAGCATGTAGATGAAAAAAACCTATGTCTTTTTATGGTGCAAAAAGCTTTTTCTAAAAATAATAACGAGAAATTGATTTGTTCGATTTGATGAAGTCCAGTATTTGTAGATACATATTCGTTTTATATTATATTTAAAATATATTATGTTAATCAGTAAAACCTAAGAAGTTTATATTTCTAAATATAAATAATTTGATAATTAAAAATATGACATAATGATTTTAGTTAATAAATTCTTATTTATAAATATTTTTATAGTAATTTTATATCAATTTAAAATTAATATTAAAAAATAATATAATTTTCTTACAAAAAGTATTTTAAATAATTTGTATTTTATTTAAACTTTGAAAAATGAATCAAATTTAAAATAGACAGAACGTTTAGAGTGTGATACTTAAGAAGTGGTAATTAAGGGATGATGCTATAAAGTCAAGAGGCCTGAGTGTTAGGAAACCTGAAAACGGCTAAAGCTTCATTGAAAATGTAAAACCAATATCATTCTTGACGACTTTTGGATTAAAGCGTTGATAAAACATATTGTTTTAAAATTCAATAATTCATTTTTATTATCGTTAAGTAAAAGTTATTTAAAAATATAAATCAACATAAACTATATTTATGTCGATGTTGATTCTATAATAACAATCACATATATAAAATGTTAAAACATTATTTCTACTTTCTCCAACATTATTTCTATTACAATTTAAAGTATGTTATTAGATATGTTTAGTTAATTAGTTTATAAGGTTTCGATTTAAAGAAATATTTTCTCAAAAAAAAAAAAAAAAAAAAAAAACACGGCATTGACGTTACATACGAAATCGTGCACAATTTTATGCAAACGGGGAGCCGGTTGAAAATCCCTGGGGCTGATTTTAGTTATGCTTTTAAGCGTAATTCGAACGAAAAGGTGGGAAATTCGCAAAGGCAATATGCGTCATAAGCCTATCTACCACCTTTTGTGCGTGCGCGTGTTCCATTTGATAAAGCCCTCGCATACGGATTACTTTGACCCTTTATTTTTTTTATTTTATTTTTTCAACCAACCCCTTTTTTATTTATATTGCTCGCCCGCTCCCTCCCCCCCCTCTTTTTCGCGAATTAAAACCGAGGGCGTTCGATAATTTCGACGTTTAAGCCGACCGACACATTAAGCGTTTAAAATTTTAAGCTTATTTAAACGTAACGGTATCACGTATGAATTGTAGCACTTGTACGCGTACGATATAATACATTATTCGATTATAAAATCATATGTAAGCGAGAGATACATTTTATTTATTTCTATTTGTTTTTTTTTTTTAATTCGTTATTATTGGAATAAACGGTTTCGTAAATTTTATTCAAATTTAACGTATAATGAGAGATTGAACCGAATGAAATATTAGATAAATATATAGAAAGATCAATATAAAACTATAAACAAAAAAGTTTTGATTCATTTCATATTGAAAGTGGAATTAATATAAATAAGTTTTTTCTAATTTTAAACTAGTGTTTACCATGCCTAATTCGGTTTTATTTACAATACTTATGTTTCCCTTTGGAGTTTCCTCACGTTCACGTCTAAATTTAATAACAACAAAAAAAATAACTGGTTTTAGTAAAATTTTCATTAAATATTCACATAAATATTTTTCAATAGAGATGCTAGCACGTGTATATAATATAATATTATACTAACACGTATAATCTTATTGGAAAAAAGACTTTATGATAATTTGCCCTCAAATCAAATTGTCATATTTTAGATATTATAATGCTTTTTCAAAGAAAATGATACATTAAATTTTTGTTTATGTAATTATATTGTCATTAATATTATTTTCTCTTATGTTTATTTTGTGAATGTACTAATAAATTAAGATTACACAAAAATCATAATATAACAAGAATAAAGTTGACATGATAGAAAAAGATTTGTAGAATATATCATTAAAAAATTAAAAACCCATTAAAAAGACTAAAGACTAGTTAGTATTCATATACTAAATAAGTATATGTATACTTTAAAAAAAGTCAAAGGATTTTTCAAATACTTAAAAAAAAACAAAAAGCATCCTTTTCTTCGAATATATGACTAATTTAAATGAATTAGTATAGATTAATCGATAAAAAAATGTTGGTAAAATATTATTCTATCTGACGAAATATGTTTATTCCTATTTTTTATAATGATAGTTTTATCTATGACAAAAATAATGCGTACGACAAATTGTAATTTTTCATTTTTCAAGACATTTAAAATTCATTGTTTCTTTTATAAGAGAAACACTTTTCAATATGCTTAGAATGTTAATCCACTGTATTTTTACATTTACTTTTTTTTTGACGACAAAAGAGTTTTAATATTTTAAAGTTTGTTTTCATATACGTTTGTTTGCAAATATTATTATTACACAAGAACGGTTTAGCCGATGAAAAATTACAATTTTACGGTCTTTTTTATGATTTTTACTGCTTTTTATAATATATATATATATATATATATATATATATATATATATATATATATATATATATATATATAATGTGTGTGTAGTACATTAACGTACTATATTTGAAATACAATATAGATTCAAACTATATGCAGAATTTTATGGATATTATAAATGAGTTAAATTCATTATTTTTTGTTTTATTCTTTTTAAATAAAATATATGATAAATCGATAATTTACGGATATAGATTGTTACATAAACTGATTAACAATTGTAAAAATATTGCTTAATTGAGATCAAATCTAACTAACACCTGTTTAACGCTATCGATATTCAAATATTAATATTATTCATATTATGAAATGATTTTTTTATGTAAAACATTGAACAGTTAAAATTTTATTTACATTTTAAAATGTGTATAACATTAAATTTTATGTAAAATGTAAATTTAATATTTTTAGAAGATACTAAATAATTATTAGTTTCAAATTATAATTGAGAAACTTGATATTATTCAACTTCGAAGGTAAAATTCATAGGATTTTGGAAATATACATAATTCTTAAATTATCGTCTTTCTAAATAACTTTAATTTCGTTAAAAATAAAAAAAATCAAGCAAATTAAAAATACGACTTGTTATGTAATATAAAAATGTATAATATAAGAAAAATAATTTCCTTCATAGAATTGAAAAGTATTACGTAAAATATTACAAAGATTCATTTTTTAATATATATATATATATATATATATATATATATATATATGTGTGTGTGTGTGTGTGTGTGTATTTTGTATATGTGTGTATACAGGCGATAAAATTGAATATAAGAACTATGGATTCATATGTAAAACCGTCAACTTTACATGCAAAACCATTGGATTTATAAGTGAAAGCCTAGGATTTGAACGCGAAATCGTATATATGAAAAATGAAAATATACGCATAAACTAAATAATATTTTATTATCTAAAATTATAAAATTTATATATATTTGTGTGTGTTTGAATTTTTTTTATTGGAAAATTTAATGTTTTGTACAGGAAAAGTGATCGAAATCAACACGTTATTCTATTTTCCGATACTTAAAATTTACGACGATGGAAGACGTTCGATTGCGATTATGATTGATGATGCCTTTTCCCTCATCGCATCCAGAGCATTTTATTTCGACAACGACGTCTTGAAACGTAATTTTATTTTATTTTTATATCGAATCGGATTTTTTTTCTGCCGTACTAGGAAATGAGTATCAATCAAATCCCTAAACGTTTCTCCGTCGAAGCGTCGTTCGATTCCCATTAAATATGTATTATAAAAGTTGGCGATTTTATTCAATTATAGTAATTTGTGATACGACGATACTATCGAAGTATATATTATATAATAATAATAAGGTTAACAATGACAAGTACATGCCATAATGACAGGTATATTGAATGAACCTAAAATTATCATATATCAATTATTTTATTTAACTGTGAACTTTTATGAATTTCTACGTGCTATGTTATTCATGTATTTATTATTTACAGTTAAATCTATACATAGATTTATATAAAAGGAAATATTTATTTATGTAATAATACAATAACTTCCTTAAATAAATCTTTTATATATCTTTTTACCTATTTATTTATCACAGTGTAATTTTAATATACTATACATGGCATAAAATTGAAACAGCATTTATTACATTAAAATTTATATGTAGAATTATATAACAAAGGTCGAATAAAATTTTGAATTAAATAGTTATAATTACCCAATCCTAAACTCAGCAAATTGAGAACATCAAAACCTTGCTATAACAGTTGTGCTGACTTAGTTACGTAACGAAGATATCGCAGAACAGATTAACTAAATAAGCACTTTTCAGTTATTCACGAAGAAGGGAAAACTTGATAGCGAATTACACGAATTAATATTTAAAATTAAAATAATACGAAATTATCCGAAATATGATGATGTCTTAAAGACAAAAGAAAAATATGAACGATAAAAAATATTACGAAAACAATGAAAGATACGCGTATATAAATCTTTACATATATTGTATATATGGCAAAAAAATAAAAATAAAAATAAAGGACAAAATGGCAAATTCGACGAAAATATGTACGATTTTACGGTACATATAGTAAACGGTAAGATACGGCACAGCTGCGTAACGAATCGCAAAAGTTATAACGATAATACTTCCCAATTTACATACGCATTGTACCGAACATCTCTGAAGAAAATCTTTCTCGACGAGAAGGGAGGTTCAAAGTTGACGTACTACGGGTACAAAACTCGAATACATCACAAAACGTATGTTCGTCGGTATGTGAGGACCGTACGAAAATATCGCACACGATTCAATATAGAACACTGTTGGTTTTTTTTTTATTGTGTATTATAATACTGTTGAAAATGTATAAATGGGAATTCTTGAACATAGATCTAATTCATGTTTATGTTTGATATTAATTTTTTTTAATTTACAAATAGTGGTACGCTTAAAAGGTTTGCGAAGTTCTGAAAAGTCATGAAATCTTGCAGGTGAAAAATGTGAAAGAACCATCTTCACTAATAAAAGGCATCCTTTGTAAGGTTCGTCAACATGCTCTTAAGTTTTTTTGAAGCATCCGGAGATACTTGGTTCTTAGGTGCAACCCTATTAAATTTATCGAATTGAATAGTTTAAAAAACACGATGTTTTTACCTTATTGAAATATTGAAGGGAATTTAAATGAGAGGTTTATTTTTATTATATAAAGGGGAGTGGTTATATTAAAGAGGTTCAAATAATATTATTTGAAACCCTTTTCGGATAAAGATGATGCTAGATTGATTATCGCTGCTGTAAAATTATTATAATAAAACTGAAATTTAATTAATTTATTCAAGAAAATGTTAAAAATTAAAAAAAAATGGTTAAATATATTATGAATAAATTTGATTTTACTATGTGTACAAAAAGATTTTACTTAACTTGAATATATTTTAATATTTTTATGCTTTACTTAATTACGAGTATTTTTTGTCAATTGAACGACATGAAAATAAATTGAATTGAATGTATTATATATATATATATATATATATATATATATATATATATATATATATATATATATATATATATATATACATATTAAATTCGTTGTTGTGATTATATAGAAACAATTTAATGAAAAATAGTTGTAAAATTCGACAAATATATCATTTCTACAGAACGATAAGCGCAAACAAATTTAAAATTTTAGAATTTAATAAAAGCTACTCTAGAGAGATCTAATAAATAATTTAACAATCCAGCATCCAATGGGATTTACTGCGCAAGACAAAAATAAAAATGGGCATTATGTATATAAGCACATAGCCATCGAGTCAAATGGTCAAATAAAAACTTAATATATCAAACCTTTACTTTAATCAGGTATGTACTTTATTTATTTTGTAACATATTTACGATATTGTATTATTTATGACAATATAAGCTCGATAAAGACAAATATATATTTGATAAATATTTACGACTCGAAGTTAAAGAGAACTTCGATTTATTTGAAGTCAACATGAAAACAAAGATAAAATCGAAACTCATCGAACGTTCCTCATACGCAAAAGGGTATGTAGTTAAATTATTTTAAGGGTTGGCCGTATGTAGGTGTGAAATTCGTGAGTGGTTATTCGTGTTCTAGTGTTCACATTTAGTTCTATCTATACCGAATATCGTGCTTTCGAATCGATTTAATGAAAATTATTTAATGTTTTAAGCGTTAAGTCGAAAGCTTTGCAGAAACAACAAATCGACGATAATGGCGTGAAAATTTTCACACCCAACAAAACAACGTTTGTACTATTATATATTATGTGAAGCTTTTTGGAAAAACTAAAATGGGCATAAATATTTATTCCGGAAATTTTAACATTGTAACTTTATCGGGCTATATTTAAAAGATATTATATATTCATGTATGACATGTATTTTAATAATATTTATAAGGATAGCGAATTCTACAACGATATATATTAAATTTCAGATCGCAGTTTGTTTGAACAAAAATTCGAAATATATTTATATAAATAGTTATAGTACTAGTAATTTATATTGTTGTATTGGTTAACCAAATATTAATAACGATCAAAATGTGCAGAAAAAAAAATATAAATAATCCTAATTCGCTTTATAAAAAAACACAACTAAGGAAAATAATATCATAGTTAATGAAAAAGAAATAAGAAATCTAAAATTAAATATGAAACTATTAAATACACACACACACACACACATATATATATATATATATATATATATATATTTATATATTAATGTTATGTATTGTATAATAAAATACATTCAATTCAATTTATTTTCATGTCGTTCAATTGACAAAAAATACTCGTTACTAAATAAAACATAAAAATATTGAAATATTCAAGTTAAGTAAAATCTTTTTGTACATATAGTAAAGTCAAAAAGTAAATATGAGAAGACGAACTAAACATATATATATATATATATATATATATATATATATATGTGTGTGTGTGTGTGTGTGTGTGTGTGTGTGTGTGTGTGTGTGAGCTAGAAAGATGGAAGAAGAAAACTGGGGTTTACCAAAAGATCTTTTCCCTACAGGAATAGCAACAATTATTCTTTTCATGGTCTTCCGCCACAGTATCCTCATCACACAACCCCTAGTTTATTGTATACAATTAATTTCAATTTATTTACTGTTAATTGAAGGCAGTGCAGATAAAATATTTACTGTTGTTTTATACGTCAATAAAATTCTTACGAGCTTTTCTGCTTTCGTTTACTGAATCGATAGAATAAAAATAATTCGGGTCAAAGATGAATTATTTTACAAAGTTACAGAGATTATTGTAGGCGCGAATTTAATTTAATATAAGCAATTTCAATGAAATACGTTTTTAATAAGTGCGAACCGAAAACGCTTTGAATTAATTTCAACGAAAATAAATATCCTTTGTTCATTATTTGTCGCGAAATATAAGTTTCATTAATTAAATGCTACGTCAAAAGGACACTACGTTTACATATTATAATATATAAAATAAATTTGTATGTGTATCATTAAACAAGTACATTAATTAAATTCTCTCCAGTTACAATTACAACAACAAAGTCTAAACATTTTATGAAATATATTAATCTAGAAACTTAAATATTATGAAGGATATAAATCATGATGAAAGGAACGTTTAAATCATAACGATGAATTGTTTCCTTGCATAACAAAATAGAATATGCCAGGGCTGAATAATCTTTTCGTTGTATACTTGAAATACTTTTTCCAAAGAGAAATGTTACCAAAATATTTCTATATTCACAAATAAATATTAATGCTAAAATCATCTAGAACTGTAATTTTAAATTATTAAAGAATTACAAGATTTAAAATAATAAATTAATATTTGCTCTTAATTAAAAAATAATTTGCAATTAAACGAATACATAGCCCGATTTTCACCGAATTTCCAAAATACAAGATTAATTATAATATTCTAAATTATGAGACAAAAACAAAGAGTAATATTATAAAATTATAAAATCATTAAATTGATTATTGTTAGAATGAGGGAACTATTTAAATTTCACAAATTGCCGCTAATGAATCTTTCACTATTTAAAAATACACTAATTAAAATAAAAATATTTCACGTAATTTATAAAAAATAAAATTTCTGGAATATTAAAAAAAAAATGTAAGGTCGTGTAGTGCTGAAACCACATTCGGGAAATATTCCAGATGATTGCCTGTGCAAATTCGTCCGAGTGTAAACATTGCATTAATAAAACGGCACAAAAATAAATAATGTGTTTATAAAAATTATATAATTATGGCACGAAAATTTATATAAAGAATTTTTAAATATTTTAAATATGAAACCGATATTTTTCCTATACACTTATATTTTCATGTATTGATTAAAAATTTAGAGTAATGAATATTTTCAATCATTATATTAACTATTTTTATATGTTAATATAAATTTACTATTAAAACTTCTTAGAATCATATAAAATTTTCCTTATTTTATTAACTATTTGAATTTTACAAAATATCTACTTCATATTAATTGTTAAGAACATTTTTAATCAAGTACGATTTGAAATCAATTCTTACTAAGAATTTAATATCAAAATAATCGATAGTATTAAATAATACATTGATACACACACACACACACACACACACACACACACACACACATATATATATATATATATATATATATATATATATTAACAAAGTGCATTTCATAATTAAAAATATTTTATTATTGTCTTATCAATATTTTTATTTTATAAATAAATGTTTCATCTATTAGACGTTCTCCATAAACAATATAAATTTAACCAGTAAGTGGATAATTGTAACGTGTTTTTTACATGCAAAACACAAAGTAATTTCATGTTTAGCCTTTGTATTGAATAAATGTGCGAATTTGAATCATATATTGAATATCACGCACTGATGTGATACTATACAATTTTAATTATGACAAATAAAACATCCGTTTTTTTCCAAAATTTATATATCAAAAACAGACATAAAATAAAAATTTGTATGATTTTTAAGTAATAAAATTGCAATTCATGAATTTGTGAGTATCTATACTAAATTTAACATTTTCCGTATACGAAGCAAAATCGTTTTGGGAAATTTTCTCCATCCATTTTCCGTTGAACTCTGAACTTTAACAGGTGACAGGTAAATTGGTTTGCAAAACTGACATTTGTTTGACAGTGTCGTCGTAGCCACTTTCGTACAGATAATAGACTTTTTTATATAAATAAACAAAAATAAATAAAAATCGTCCTGTAAACATTTTATTTGTAAACAAAAATATATAGCGTTTATTAAGAAAAAAATACTGTTATTACATTTTTTTTCTCGTCAAATACAAAACAAAGCCATATATACATAAAAGCGGAAGGTGGTGCTTATTTTTGGATACCGGTTATGATTTTTTGCGATAAATTGGATTTTGATTCCACAAATCAACTTTTTTTCCGTCACAGATGTGTATATTTGTGTACACAATAGCGAACAAACAAAAGCTCGTCTAAATTATGATTTCATCGACGCGGGATTAATTAAGCGACCGTAAATAATAATTCATCAAAGAGAAAAATCGTAAAACGAAATGGAAAAAAATAAATATTAGTTTCATTTTCAGTTTTAATTATCAGAATAATATAATATAATAGTGTCGTATCACAAAAATCAAGGAATAACATTAATTATAAAGCTATCTAACATATCCTATAAGAAATATATGAATTTGATAAAATTATGAAAACAGATCTAGATCTAAAAAAATTTCCATGTGTATAGTTTGAGTTATATTATATAACAGTTTTTTTTTAAATTTAAATTACATTATATAATTATAATATTCCAATTTAGTGGAAATATATATTTTTTTTCATTTTAAAGATAAAAATAATTTGATATATATCTGATAATTTTGAACATTCTGTCGCGGTTGAATGAATGACAGGAAAAATACAATTTTCAATTTGTACTATAAAAACAACTTCATCGAGTATTGTTTGCGATACATCATAAAGGACAAACAATATTTGTCTAAAAATAAACGTAAAATGGATGATTGATAAAAGTTTTATTCAATTATAAATTTTATGCAACATCTCTCCCACGAATTTAATATAACAACATGCTAAATAGATCGATGATAATTCTATATTAAATTACAGCCACTTATATATAATATAATAAGTAAAAATATTTATGACGATGTTTTACATTTAGTTTTTAAATTTTACAATATTTTACAGAACGTTGATAAAAATATATGGAAGAGGCAACGGTTTATGATATAATAAATGAATATTTTTCTTCTCCGATGCCGAACGATCCATATGCAAACAAAAAAAATATGGACAATTAAAAACAAAAAAAAAAACGGATGAAAATATAAATAAATCGTGATTACAATATGAAAACGACCGCTAAAAGTCGTTAAATGTCGTCGTTGGATTTCGCATTGCGTGTTTAGGCAATATTTCTCTTTTAATAACCGAACTAGGTAATATTCTCGTTTTTATGTACGGAACCGCTTTAACGACTGAACGTCCGCACGCCAACCGCAATATTTCGCGTTTTAAAAATACACACTCGTGTATTTCATATTGTGAGATGACGCAAAGGGATGAGCGCCCTTCGGTGATTTAATTGCGATTTTTTTTTTATTATTATTGAAAAAGCATTGTGAAAAGTGTCAAAGATAAAAAATAACGCGAGTTTTTAAATACGCGAAAAAGATTGATGTAACTCTTGTGACAATCTCATTTATTTATTTATTTTTATTCTGATACGTTTAACGTGTTAAATTATACGAATCGTTAGTGTAATTAAAATAAAAAAAAAATTGTTAACATAGAATTGTGTATTTAAAAATCTTAGAAAATATGAAAAACGATTAGATTAATTACAAATAATATAGGAAAATTATTCGATTAATTGTTGCAAAATTATGTTAAAAGTGCAAGGCCAGTTTAAACTTGACGCTGGGAGCAAAGTATCTTAAAACCAGTTTTCTAACTAATTAATGTGTATATTCATAGATGTACGTTAAAAGCATGATACTAGACAACAAACAGTATTTCATTAACCAAGTTCTACATGAAAGATAGTTTGAGATTTATTAATGTAACTGTCGTTTAAAATAGAATTATCAAAATGTAAACTGATTTTAATATAATTTATTTAAAAAAAGCCATGGTTTTTATTATATTAATTTATAATAATATTATATTTATCAGATTCTAATAATTTTTCTGTTTTTAATTTTATATATATTTCTTTTTTTGTAAAAACGTTAAATTATTATATTAAAAATAGTTTAAAGAATATGTGGTTATAAATAAATATAATATTATTATAAATTAAATTCAACGATATCTTGAAAATTGAAATCATGGTATTCCATTAATCAATAATTATTATTATTTTCGATAAACCTTTGTACATAATTAAAAAAATGTATAAAATATAAATAATATAATATATAGAAAATATTCTTTTAAATCAATATCTAATCTAAAAAAGTTCAATACGGTTTTTATAAGTATAGAAAAAGGCACTACATGTTACGAAAAATACTTCTTCATTTTCCAATAATATTCAAAATCGTTTGACTGAATAATTTAATTAAATTTTCGATGGAGAAGTTTAATTTCTCGCACTTATATTTACAAAGCAAAGATATATATTCGTATATAAACACGTTTTTAGTTCAACGAGGATATTAATTATCGAGACAATTTTTAAAAAGGAAATTACATTTCTTTGCATTCGCGACTAGCCGTTTTCATTAAATAACTTTTGCAGTGACCCATTTTCACATATTTATAGAGTTAAATGGAAATCGCTACAGTTTCCAACAAAAAAAAAACAACTTCGTATAATTTTTCCTTAATGCACTTCCATTTAGAAACTGGATCACAATTGCATTTTATTAGTAAAATATTAACGATTGCAAACTTTTAGTATTAATTTTAAACAAAAGAAAAATATATCAAATATAATCTAATGAAAATTTATTATTTATAAAAAAAATATATATAAAGATAAATTTAACACTCATCTACATATTTATTAATTTGTGTACATAAAAGGTCTCAAAGAAATAATTTATTGTTTAATAACAGGTACTTTGTATACAAATATTAATATAATTATGTTTGTTGATTTAGCTTTCGTTTCAGACGCTTAAGAGCTATGTGTTATCAGTTCTATTGTAATTTTTAGGATTTGTATAAATTAAATTATATCATATAAAATTTTACACGTAACAATCATATTTTATGTATGTGTTTATCAGTCTATGTGTACGTACTAATAATTTCATACATCACACAGAAAATATTTTAAAATTTATGATGTATAATAAATATTTTAAAATATTTTTTTTTATAAAAGCAATACGCGGAGTTTTTGAAACTTATATTATTTATAGCGCAATGAATTTAAACATTTACTGTTTTCACACTTAGTGAGCAAGTATAATAAAATAAATAATTTATTATAATTCTGCCATATTGACTTTCATATATGAAATAAACTTTTATTTCAAATAATATTCTTCGTGTTGACTTAAAGATCAGCTCTGAAACGGATTGTTTACTTTACGATCGTTTAACCCGGCTTTTCTCTAACTTTCAAGTCCTACAAAACCCTTTAATAATTTATATAAGTATATCTCATACTATATAATTTAGATACGCATATTTATAAAGCAAATTTTATAATAAAAAACATTAATTATTTTAAGTACATAGAGATATGTATTATTAATGAATATCTTGGATAATAAAACATATAAATTTTAGTGAATTTAAAATTATCTAATAATTAGATAAACAATGCTAGTTAATTTTTAAATAGATCGTTTATACTTATAGTCATATCGACTATAATGACATACAGCAATAAGGAAATCAATTCTGAAATTGTCATAACTTACTCCGTTATATAAAACGGCCAATTTCGAAAATTAATATCATCATAGGCAGACAATACTGAAGTTTAATAGTGTGGGTGTTCGAATGAAAAGGGATTAGAGTTTTAAAATTGACCGTAAACTTTTGAATCTTTCAAAAGTATCATTACACCGTAATTAATCAAGTGTTAAATTCGATTTACCAGACCTAAATCCTTTTTATTTCTTAATTTTCAGTCACGCTGATATTATTCAATAATTCGGAGAAAAAAACTTTCGTTCCGAAAGTTTTAGCTTGAACAACGATGCTTCGCATGAAATGTGAACTTCCTCTACAAATTTGCGTGAAAGCCCCGAGCGTATATGAGAAAGCTCAAAAGCTCTGTTAACTTTTATGATTTTGTTTGCGTTTTTAAAGACATTTTTGTGCTGCAGTAGAACGCCACCGGCACGCTATAGTGTTTCTAATGAAAACATCGAATGAGAATTTGTAGGAATTCACCGTGAACTTTGTAAAAACCTTGACCTGAAGAAGAAACGTCCTAAATTTTGCCCACGACCTAGCATAATTCCAGACCAAAAATCGTGGGTCATACGAAATTTTCAGACATAAAGAATATTTGAGTGTTGAAAATGTGCAAACAATAACATTAATTGTCTATTCGCGTGAATAAATGTCACGTAGTCTTTTATTACGGTTTATTTTTATAAAATGACTTGATACTGTTAAAATCGAGTTTTTAATATCAATTTTTGAATAAAAATATTTTTGGCTATTGTGAAAAAAACGATCAATATATTGAAATTCCTAATTCTACAGCAATATAAAGCACTATTATGCTATTGATATTAATAAAATAATATAGGAATAATGATTCTGAAAACAAAAAGTATTTTTTAATTAAAAATGCAATAAAACTATAAATTGGAAATCTCTTTTGTTATAAAAAAATATTAATTACATAAAATACAAAATACGATAATTTGAAATGTAATTCAGAATAAAAATAAATCGATTATATTAATGTAAAAACACAGTAAAGTTAATATAAGTGAAGAGAATCCAATTTAAAGTTGAAAGGAATAAAAACTTTTTTTTTATTGTAACATCAGAATGCACTTAAACTTGATAATGTCTTGAAAGTTACAAGTTTCTAAATCCTAAACTAGTTCTAATATTAATCCACTAACCGCGATCTATTTTCCAAAAATATAGTACAAGGAATATATAAGGTTTCTTTCTGTCAAGTAATAATTTCAAAGAAAAATATGTTTATTTTAAAATTTGTACGAATTAAACATTGTGAATTAAGACATATCCAAAATAATTTAATAAAATTTTGAGCAATATAATATTCGTTTTATTGTAGTTTAATAAAACTGCTAATTTTTAAGTAAATATTGTTATTATACTATATATAATACATAATTCTTATTCAAGACCTAAGAGGGGAGCATGTGGCTGAAACTTTGAACGGTGATGAAATGAGTTTTTATTCAGAGATAATTTTATCTAAGTTGCTACGCTTTTTATTTATTTTTTTCTTTTTCCCTCTCTGAAATTAATAACATATAATCATTATTAACTATTTAAATGATATCGGCAAGCAGAAATATATTTTAAAGTTATTTAGACGGTCAATTATTCAAAAAACACATACAATATATTATATAATTTGATTGTAAATTAAATTTATAATGTTAGATTTTATTTTATATTCTAATAAAAGTTTTTTATATATCAAAAGGTATTTTTTCGATTGTTTCGTCTATTCAATTGAAAATATGATATGCAATATTAAAAGAAATGTTGAAATAATTTAGTTCATATATATATATATATATATATATATATATATATATATATATATATATATATATATATATATATATATATACTGTGATGAAAAAGTAAGGTGAAATTGTCATTTAAAACTCCCGGGCATTAAGAAAGCAGGTAAATTGTGATTTTTTTTCCTAGATTGGTAGGACTGTCTATAACATTTGCCAAGCATTTGTTTATCAAAAGCTTTAATTATCTCCGAGTTACATGTGTTTTTACAGCTCTTGGTTTCTTTATCACGGTTATGCACCATATCATACTGCAATGATTCGTCGTGAATATCGTAATCTTTCGATTTACGATATTATTAAAATACCATGCAATATAAATTTATACAAACAAATATGCACACACTTATATACAATATTAGTATTATGTCATTTTTATTGCGGGGCGTTGTTATTGATTTTAGTAAAAATATAGTATCAACAGCACAGTTAGGAATCGAATCTAGAATCTTGTTTACACTTATTCAATAATATTTAACCGTTACGTAATCTGCGGAGGTAGACAAAAGGAAATTACGTAAAGTATTTGTATTACGATAGGGGTAGTTTTCGTTTCAGTGTTACGCGCGATAGATATAAGTAATATATGCGTATTTGTATTTGTATATATATATATATATATATATATATATATATATATATATATATATATATATATATATATATATATATATATATATATATATACTTATGTTATCGAGTTGAAACAAATAAAATCGGTCATATAAATGATATGTGTTATGGAGAGGCTTTCACGGTAATCTATTTGCTTTCGATAAAATTTATTGAATGAAATTTGTGTTTTCCATTAAAACCTCAATTAATCATTCAAATCGAATTCGTTTATTTACTCTTACACATATATTTTGTGTGTACACATGTATTATTGAAATTGAAATTTATCAGTTAAATACCTTACTGTGTTTATTCAATTGTTGAAAATTAAATCGTTTCTTTTTTCTGTAAATTTGGTTTTAGTGAGTAACAAATGATATTCTTTAAGTCATAAATTGTTAGTTTATGAAAATTAAATCTGTAAATTAATTATAAAATTTTAATGTTACTTAAATTTTTTTACTTTAAATTTAAGCTGAAAAATACGAAAATTTGAATTAGAAATACAAAATGTGGTAAATTTTTGGTATAAAACATTTAGATAAATTAAAAAAATATGTTTGAATTAGCTCTAAAGAATCATTTAAAAAATAGTTCACTTGACAGTCAGTATATTAAAAAAAATCTAATATACAGGTTTACATTTTTTGTTGAAGATGAAACAATATATAGGCGTAAAAATATTTAATTTGTAAATATGAATGTTTGCCAAGAATTTTGTTAATATATTTTATATGAACAATTATTTTCAATGAAAATAATAATTACAATACGTGTAATAGATTTTTAAACAATGCTTAAACAGGAGAATTTTTACAAATTTATAATTTAATAATTTAAAATTATTGATATATCAAATCAAATCGTGAAATTTATGCACGGACTAATTTATTTTTTTGTTTTTTTTTCGAAAAAAAATATTTATTAGATAATAATTCATAACGTATATTTCATATGTATTTAAATGATACATTGATGTATAAATATTTAATTAACTTTTATGATTAAAGGTGCGTTTTATAGTTCAACGCATTCAATATACGTACATGAATCTTTCATATGTATGTTAATTATTTATACCCTATTGAATTTGATCGTTCCGCATTATTTGCAATAACATATATAGTATGTACGTGGATGTCCCTATTTAATTCTATAAAATTGAAAGCTGTTGCGCATTAAATAATGCTATTGATTTCTGTTTGCTCTAAATACGCTACAGAAACG
The DNA here is from genome assembly GCA_024500535.1 of Leptonema lineaticorne. Taxonomy (NCBI): domain Eukaryota; kingdom Metazoa; phylum Arthropoda; class Insecta; order Trichoptera; family Hydropsychidae; genus Leptonema; species Leptonema lineaticorne. The sequence goes on along the minus strand of JANIJI010000013.1, from coordinate 8,586,300 downwards.
GGGGCGCAAATCCCAAAGGCCGCATGAGTGTGTCCGTGTTATTGCAGCGAATTACACTTACCGAAACTTTGACTGACCCAAATGCCTAGCATATCGAGCTGAAGGAGACGATTGTAGGCTGCAGCACCTCGACTGGTATTCATGAACAGATGATAAAGGAAACTGCCACACCAAGGAGCCAACGCTCCTGCCAAATGGCACCAGGCCAGAAATCTCACCCCTGGAGCGTCCCACGGTAGTAAACGTGGTAAAACTACCACTATATATATTATTGGCAACCCTGAAATTAAAAAAAAATGTATAGTTGTAACAAATGCTAACGATATTTTTACAAGAAGCAGTGAAATAAAATGCACCTAACTCTCTTTTTACACGATTTTGAAAGATTTAGAAAATAATTGACTGAATTAGTGAAAATTAATTGTCACTAATAATGCGATATGACGAACAATAAAACAATATACGATAATACAATGGTGCGATTATTAGTAATACATACGATATAAGTGTTTTTTTAGAAAAAAATACTTTTATACACTTAATAATTTAATTCTATTTTTTTGCACGTTTTTGAAAAAATGTATGGAGTTTTTTTTCTTAGACGATTTTTTAATGTTGTGTAACATATCTCCAAAATTACCATATATCGTATGCATTTATTTGCCAGATTTTTTTCTACAGATTTGCTTAGGAACGTATCTACCGTGTAAAAAATAGAGTTGGGTGTATTATTTATTCTATAATATTTGGTGCCGTTTGAAAATTTATTTGAAAAAATATGAGATACTCGTATATTGCCAAAATTAATGTATAAATAATATTTTCATTAAAAAGAAACGTTCAAATATTTCTATAAACATATTTAAATATTAAATAATAGCATTATAGTAAATTTAGAATACAAAACAATTAAATGTTTAATTATTAAGTAAAAAATGTACGTTTATAGTTTTGATTATAAATAAAATTGAATGAATTGCCACAAATAATAAAAATTATCGACTATAAAATATAATCGTTTTTGAAAAAGATTTAAAAAGTAATTATAATATATAATGAAAAAGAATTACATAAACGGTGAAACTGGTTGTTAAGCGGATATCAAATTATTCATAGAACAATTTACATTTAATTAAAATAAAAATAAATCGCTCACATATACACACATCCTCATATCATTTATCAGAGTATATATTTGATATCAAACTTTTTTGCAAAATAATTTGATTTTGCTAAAAACTCCCGTTACCCTTTTAGCAAAATAATTTGATTTTGCTAAAAATTTTTGCTTTCCTATTTACGAGAGATCGAGCAGTTTGGCAGCGTTAAATTGATTTTGTTCATTCTCTTTGTTCGGGACCGATTTTAAGCGGTCGATTTGTTACAGTCGTTGAGATTTTTCTTAAAAAAAAAATAAAAATAAAAGGCAAAAAAATAACAACAAAAAAAAAGACAACGTTCGTAAAACCACAAAGAGAGAACAAAAAATATACGCGAGGAAAAAAGAAGAGAGCGAGAATTTTCCAGTGCGAGAAAATTTCGCCAGGATTTGGGTCAGGGTTTGGTCATATTTCATGACTTGAACAACGTTGAAGTAGACCGGTAAGCTACCGGGTATAAATAATTTCGGGTTACTGGTGCTGACCGAATACACGATTATCACGAATAAAACGTTATATTATCAGGTTTGCAAAATTATAAGAAATTATATTTTTCACATTTTATTGGTGATCTGCGATATGAAATAAGTTTCATTAATTAAAAAGAATCAATAAACGATTTGAAAGTAAATTCAGAAAAAATGTATTGATTAAAAATATATATTAAATTACTAAATTTTGTAAATAACTAAAGGATTGTGTTGACACAATCGAATTATATTTATATACATATTCTTGTCAGAATGTATGATAGATTAAATATTTAATCACTTAAAATAATTTTTTGATGAATTTATTACTTTTTGTATGAGTATACAATAATATTTTTTTGAACAAACTTCTTATAATATATGGTACACAATTTTTACTATGATTATCTTGCTAGATTAAAGACTATTAATATTAAAAAATATATATATTGATTAAAAACGTGCATTAAAATACGTCGTTAAAATCTATTTAATAAGAAACAATGTATACCGATAGTATAATAAATTTTAAATAAACTTTAAAATATGATTACAATATTTCAACAAGAAAATATAAATTATTTTAGAAAATAAAAAAAATATTTTCCTATAATATAAATTATAATAAAGCATTAGAGAATTAAAAATATAATTAGAAAATTAAAAGCATTTAGTATATAATAAAAAGTATATAAAAAATAGATAATCATCATATATATAAGTTAATTATAATTAATTGTAAGTGTTATTTAATTGTTAGTATAGCAAATAAAATTTAATTTGATGCCAGGTCTAATTTAAACATTTTTTTTTTCTAAATTAGCAATATTATTGTGATTTTGAATAATACAATGGATTTATCTGTCTCGCAGATATTTACGTGATATTAGCGCCTCTCACATTTCTCAATTAAATTGAGTAATCTGTTTAACCATTACGACCCCGACATTGTATATAATATGTCGTACTACAATACAACAATATCCTCAAAACGACGAAAGTCAAATATTTCAGGCTAAATTTATGTCTTAGCATTAACGTCGAACACATAAACACACCATACTCTGCCATTAAACTGATGAAATTAGATTCTTAACGCGTGCGAAAAAACAACAGTAATATTTATTGAGTTTCATTCATATTTGATTTTTGACGTAATTTAAAAGCGAACATTGGAATAATTTAGTGTTTTATTTCAGTTATTTACCACACGATTGCTATGGTTTCCCAGGTAATAACTGTGCTGAAAAAAATCACCCTTGAATAATTTCTTAAAATATACACGTAACGTACCACGAAAGCCGTAATCTAAACAAAATTACGTTACCTTATTGACGTAGCCTGTGATCTGATATTAACGAAGAAAAAATAACGCGCGAGGGTTATAATGATGATTTCATGAACTCGCGACGATAAGAAAGCAACTTAAAAATTTATTTAAAAAAAATATTGATTTTACATTGAATAGAAAGAGTGAGACCGAAAAATAAAAGAGCGGGAAGCCGATTTATTAAACAAAGTGATGGCGTGTATCTCGGAAATCAAATATTTGAGGTATTTGCTATAGAAAAAAAGTCCAGTAATCTAAATAAAATTACCGGGCTTATCGCGCAGTTTTTCTTTTCTTTTGCTCCTCACTTCGACTTTGTGAAAAGTGATGGAAAATAAAAAGAATTTCCTTGTCGTCGTCGACAATGATTAGTTTGAAAACGATAAGATTACTAAGGTTATTTCGACCGCTACGAATCGAACTGTGGATTATTGAGAATTTTATATTTAAAATTCGAAAAGGGTGCGGCCGAAACGTTTTAATAGTGCAGAATAAAACCAACCTTCTTTACGAGCGATAACTTAATTCGCAAAAGGGAATCGAAAACAAAAAAACACATAAAAAGAAAAAAAAATGGGTAAAATGACGGTATTTTCTATCGAATAAATTTTCGATTTTTTTACGTGGTTGACAAAGGGGGTCGTTAAATATAAATTGAAACGCGGTTATTGAAGGTTGCCGATATTATCACTTTTTAAAATTTTTGTTTCTATTTGTGACCATTTTTGTCGACATGATTAATGATTGCGATTTCATGATATTCAACGTATTAATAGGAAAATTCAGTTCATGTTTTAATTTTTAAATATATCGTACAACATATTATACATGCATATATTACGTAAGAATTGAATAATAATTTAATTTATTTCTTTAATATTTTAACTGAATTTCTTTCCAAGAATTACATTCTTGTTTCTATTTTTAAACAACATCTTTTTTCTTTGTTTCTAAAATTAGCGCGTCTAATTACAGCAACATAATAAGCAATTATGTAATTGTTGAAATTCACTGTTATATCATATTTTCTATATAAAAAATGTTAAAATTTATAAAATAATAATTTTATAAGTGTTATTGAAATATAAAATAATAGAAACAAGTCACGGATGTCTGAAAACTATTTTTTTAATGAAATACAACAAGTTTCATTTTATAAAAATCCTTTTTTAACTTCAATATTTAACGACTAATAAATATATGCTTAATTTCTAATATGGAAAAAAAGAAAATAATTGCTGAAATAAAAGCAAGAAAATTTTCAATCAGTAGACTTATTTTTAATTTTGAAAATTTACAATTACAATTATTAAAAGTAAATAAAAAATTTCAAGTAAGATATAAACTATATAAAAATAATGCAAAATAAGATATTTTTATGTAGAACAATAAATCTAAATTTTCAAATATAATTTCTGTATTCAAAACAATAAAACTATTTTTCTAAGCATCGAAGTATACTTACTGATTGTAAATTAATTATACCAATTAAAATAAGGATTTTAAGTGTAAAAAGCTGTAATAATTTATTTTCGTTATATAAAACCTATAATAATTTATTTCGTTTTTACTATATCATTTCATCGGTAATAAAATGATAAAGTAAATTTTATATCAGTGTTAGAGATTAACAATTTTTTAATGTCCTAATATCTCAAAACAAACATCGAACATAAAATGTCCTAATATCTCAAAAAAAACATCGCTTATATGCTGTAATAATATTTTTGCTTTTATTTCTGTTACTATTTTTTTACTTATCTAGAAATAAAATCACGATTTAACACTAGACGATCAAATGAAAAATAGTCTGTGTCTCCGTCAAGAGCTCTTTGAAAAAAGCTTTCAAATCTCCGAGGGAAACTTTTCGTTGGTATTATAGCGGTTTTTCGAAATAAAAATGAAAACTGGGCTAATGCGTCAAATAGCCTTTGGGACTATAAAGCTTTTAACGTCTAAGACATCCTTATATCTTTGTTAACCGAGTAATAAGTAACTCTATCCCAGTATTAAGTCAAGGTGTGAGTATATACACGCGTAAAGCAGTATATAAAGGTGAATATATTGAATTAAAAAAATATATAATTTTTAATTCTAGAGAATTTATTACAATAAAAATGAAATTAATAATTATTTTATCATAAAATAGTCATTAATTATTAATATAATTTGTAATAAAAAATTAATAAATTAAAAAATTAATTTGAAATAAGAAGATTTTGGAATATTATGTAATTGAAATATTACATTTAAATTTAACTGATTAAGATTTATATAACAATATAAAAATAGAGAGGAAATTCTATAAATTCTAAATAAAGTAAATTCACAATTATCGATTAGAACGGTTTTAAGAACGGACCACGTAATATATTGTGGAAATTTTTAATAACTTACATCATAAAGAAAATCTAAAGGCTTTTAAAATAGATGATTAAAAATATAAAGATGAGTCCTTTATAAATATACTTATTATTTAAACAAACTGAATCACTACATATTGTAAATTTTCCTATTCAAAAAGCAATCTTTATCAATTATATATATATATATATATATATATATATATATATATATATATATGTATGTGTATATATATATATATATATATATGCATTTTATTTAATTTTTAATGTAAAAAAATACTCTATTGAAATTATGTAACAAATATTTGATACGAAATAAATTAAAATAATATAAATGATATTTAATGACAAGTATATGTGTGTAATTTTTGAGAGAAACGACATTGAAAATGTATCAAATCAGCCCTAATGCCTAACTGATAAATATTAAATTTAAATAAACGTACGTATATTATAAATTTGCATACGATGTTTACGAAATAATTTAATAATATTACGAGCGGAATTACATGAAAACATTAAATAGATGCGTCATAATAATTAATTTAATTACCGCATGGGACATCAGCAATAACTAGCTACGCAAAAATTAAACATTATACACTATATTATATAATTATACGGTTTTGTGTCATATAATATAAATTTGTAGCGAAAACGAATAGCCAATGTTAAACAACCGGCAAGCGGTTAAACTTTTAATCAAGGTTTTGACATTCGCCGTTCGACGGTTAACTTTTAAATTTTTCATGTAATCGAAATCGTGACATTTTTTCGTAATTCGTCGTTATTTTCAGCGCGTGAAAAAATCGATGTTAGAACGCTGTACAGCTTATTTAAGAAATAAATATCCGTAACACTGACAAAAAAATTGTAGCATAATAATAATGTACAGGACGATTTTTATTTTACTAATTGAATATAAAAACTAATATACTTTGTGTACATATATATATATATATATATATATATATATATATATATATATATATATATATATATATATATAAAGTTTAAGGTTTCGTTTTGTGCGGATTATTTTTATGCGATTTTGAAGTTATGCGGTTTGTATTTCAAAGCTCATTCCATTTGTTTTTACTGACATATATCGTTATAGATGTAAAGCAGGCGTGTCAAATTCATAGCATATTCCGGGCCACACGAGTTTGGTGTAGTCGTGGACCGCAGTTTTTATTTTGTATAAAAAAAGAGTTGACTATATATATATATATATATATATATATATATATATATATATATATATATATATATATATATATATATATATATATATATATATATATATATATATATATATATATATATATATATATATATATATATATATATATATATATATATATATATATATATATATATATATATATATATATATATATATATATATATATATATATATATATATATATATATATATATATATATATATATATATATATATATATATATATATATATATATATATATATATATATATATATATATATATATATATATATATATATATATATATATATATATATATATATATATATATATATATATATATATATATATATATATATATATATATATATATATATATATATATATATATATATATATATATATATATATATATATATATATATATATATATATATATATATATATATATTATGAAAGGATCATATTTATTCATCTTAGATAGTACAAAAATCTCTTCAAATTTAAATTTCATGAAAATTCGTGTTTTTTTATTTTTTTGAAAAGCAAAGTAGGGCTTTTAACGAGAAGCGAAATCTTCTTAAAATAGGTTTCGCTAATTTTTACCGCTGAAAAAGTAATTGAATTTGGACTGAAAAGCCGATGGAGGATGAGAGAGGACGTACGGACAGTACTTCTGAAAGTTTAAACACGAAACACGCAACAAATTTTCATCTCATACATTATAAACGGGGTTTAAAATTTTCCATTTAAAGTTAAAGGGTTTCCTTTTTATCGTGTATCACACGAAAGTATTCAGTTAAGTGGACATTGTGCAAATTAATATTAATATATTTCACCAATATTATAATTTTCGCTGTTGTCTTCTATAACAATTAAATATAAAAAAAATCAATATATATATTTTAAAACAACATTGCCTGAATTTACTTTCTATATTGCAAAATCAAGCTCATTATTTTTTCATAGAAATATTTGCGATGTAAAAAATAATGTCCATTAAAATCGATACTAAAAATCAATATAAGATTATATATTTTTTATTACTAATAATATTATAAATATTTCCTTTTTCTAACTTTATAATTAAAATAATATAACTTTAAAACATAATCGAAACACTAAGAATACAAAATAGTATAAAGAAAGCGTACAAAGCTGCATCGTCTCAGGTGTATCTTATAGTACACATTTGTTAAATGTGGACCGGCCACACTACATACCACGGAAATGAGCACAAAGAACTCTAAGGCAAAATCCCGTAATAGTGTCTTGCACCAAACATTATATAATACACATTTCCCTTTTATATAAAGCATGTAGTGAATAACCGACCCATTAGTACAAATATTTACGTCCAAATTTATCAAGTCAGCAACCCTTTAGTGAACTCGAACGATTGCAATTAACGAAGGTGGTTTGAAAATATTCGAGGCACCTTGTTCAACACATACTATTGTCGTACATTTTATACATACATATTCTGTTTCATTTCAAAGTATTCTTCTTTTTTTCTTTCATTTTTTTTACATAGGCGTTTATTATTTGAAGAAACTTCATTAAAACGGTACGGAAAAATGGTATTTTTTTCTTTGAAAAGAAAATATAATGTGGGTCGGTGCTTTATACTATATAAACTGTACAAAAGCTACGTGCGCACATATTCTCATTCATTCTATGAGAATTTGCATGATAAATGTCTGATATTAACTTTAAAATGATAATAGCAAATCCTTTTTCTGTATAAATATACCTTTGAATATTTTAAACTTTTATCTCATTTATCATTTTTAAAATTTCGAAGTTCATTTCAATAGTTCGCGATGAAATACATTGAAATTTATTATAATCACTTTTAACTAAAAACATATTAAATTTTAAATGAATATATTCAAAAAAATATTTTGAGCATATATTAAAAAAAACTAATTAATTCACGTTATTTTAATACGAAATACATATTTTCTGTAATTTTGTATTCACATATTATAAGATAATTATTTAAAAGTATAAAAAGTCATCATACTCGTTTTCATGACAATATAACGAATAAATTTTTTTATTAGAAAACAAATAAAATATTATATACATATTTTTTCAAATTATGTACTTTTAAGTTAAATTTCATTTATAAATATAAATTGAAACATTTCATATAATATAATTGTGTACCTATTACGAAAATAAATTTAATTTAAAAACACAAATCAGAATACCTTTTGTGCGATAAATTAAGTTAGTTTTGTAATTAAGAAGTTACATACACGCGATACTCGTAAATATTTGAAACATAAATTAACGACATTAAGCAATTAAAATTGGTATAATTTATTTATTAATTACTAAAGGATAAGTGAACGTGTAAGGACTTCACATCTCTCTTGTACATTTAAAATGTAAATATTAATATTTAACAGAGGTATAACTATATACACGAATATATTGTATTAAAACTGAAAAGATATATAAAAATCGTTTTCAGAGGAGAAAAAAGAGTATTAGCAGGCAAACGCTTTCACTGTCGTATTTTTTACACACAAATGGATCCCATGTATAATAAGTTAAATAAAACTTAAAATATTTCAGTTTTTTATATAAAACAAGTCGCAAAAACATTTGAAAGAATAGATAAATTATAGATAACTTATTATGATTCACTTTAAAGAGTACATTTTTTAAAGTAAAATAAAAAAACTGATAAAAATTTCAATAGAACAATAAATTATTAAATATTAACCTTATAAAATTAATTATTCTTACAAAAACAATATTATTTTTTAAATATATATATATATATATATATATATATATATATATATATATATATATATATAAAGGTTGAAAATAAAATTGTAGACACGATCCTATTACAAATATCATTTTTACTTATTGAAAAAAAAAGATTTTAAAAGAGTTGTTACTTCAGAAATTTCACTTTCTTGTATTTTAAAATGATAACTAATTTGCATTAATTTAATTAAGAATATGTTTTTTTTAATATTTAAATTATGAATAAAGACAATATATTACTGATTTAAAATAATGTAACATTTCTCTTGCAATAGAATATCTATAATTATCGGGGTAAATTATAGTTATATAATATGAAGGAATCCTTAAAAGTATTCAACTCGATCGTTACTTTATTGGGGTTCGAATAAAATTAATTTGAGTTCAATTTGCAATTTGTAAAATTGAATGTTGAGGAAATTCGAATCAATTATTTTTAAGGTTAATTTGGAAACGTTGGAAATTTTTCTCTACAAAATATATATTCGTTTTGGGATGTCTTAAGATAATAATAAAAAAGATTATAAATATGTATAACGAGGAAAATATTTACATAATCCATGAATATTTTTTAGGCAAGTTTTTATATACCGCATTTTCGATATTTTCGTGTATATATGTATATTTATAAAATATATTTATTTATACGTGAATTGTGAGTGTTTTATTCGGGTGAGAATAATATTACTTTTCGGTCTACGATAGAGCCTCATCTTTTTTACAATCGTATTTTTATTCTCAAACGGGAATATATTATTGCTCTTTTTTCGTTCATCTTGTGAATTTGGTTTTTCTGCGGACGATTCGAAAATTGGAAAAGTTCCATTTTTCATTGATGAACAAAATACTTTTCGCAATTTTTACATATAAAAAAGTCATTATTGGGAGCATTAAATAATATTTAAATCGGTATTATTATACACAAAAAGCAAATTTTTAATTTAATATATAAAATGTTATTTTTAATTATAATGATTTTCAACGTGTCTTCGAATATATCAAGATACTACAATACATTTATTAGCAAAATTTTTGTTTAATATAAAAAAAAATGTTTATTTAGGAGTGTATAAATTAAAAAATGCTTCTTTTAAATCTCCAACATTATTAATTTAGATTTGTAATAGGATATGTTAAAAGTATTTTAAATATTCATCATGTATACTTTCATAATTAGCGTAATCGGAAAGCAATCTTCAAATTTCATAATTATTTCGATCAATTGAAAGACAAAGACATTTTGCAAAATGTAAACATTTGAATTAATTTAAAAATAACAAAAGTATTCTAATTCAAAGGAAATCTATGAATTGAAATAATTATAAAGAAAGGAAACACTATTGATTCGAATATATTGAGAATACACGGACGCAGATTAAAAAAAACAATTTACATAAATTTAAATCAAAGATGCACAATACGGGTTAACTAATCGATTTTAAAGTGTTAAAAAAGTTAATATATGAGTTATATGCAATTTGTATGTGAATGCATAAAAGACATTTACTTAAAGATATATATATATATATATATATATATATATATATATATATATATAAATATAAGAATATTAAATGATTCCTTAAATGTATTAAAAGTAAACATACTGAAAATTATAAAGTTCTTTTCTATTTAAAGTATATGAAATGCAATAAATCACCTGCTAAGACTAAAAGAAGACGTTTGATTTTTACGAAATGGAATTGATACATATAAGAAAATACATAAGGTTTAGTTAAGCGAAGGTCTGGTTTTATTGCAGGAATATTTTTTCATGTGAATTGACTTTTTTATACACACAAATTTTCTCAACGGAAATTGAAAGACGTCTATTATGTTTTTATTCGCCACTAGCATATATATATATATATATACTGTTTTTCTTCGTTTCTTGGAAAATTATATTAAAAATGTTACCCTAAACAACAAATAAAATATGAAAATATTTATGCAGAACGTACTAATCAAATTTTTTCAACAAAAATTTACAAACAAACATCGTTTATTAATTTCGTATAATCTGAATAACTTGGATGCCGATCTTATGATTTGGTTTGTAATATAAATTACCACGGAGATCTTAGCATTTAAAACATTAATGCTTTACGTTTAATAATTTGATTAATGCGTTAATATATGAAACCCTTTTAAGAAGTTAAATTATTTACTTAAGTTATGAAATTTAACTACAAATTTGAGTTACATTTTTTATATTTAAAATAAAATACTATATAACTTTAATTTTCTATATTTATAAACATTAAATATGTATATTATTTCAATAATTTAAATAAAATATTAGAAGATAATTTTGAATTGAATTAATGAAAAATATTATGAATTATAAACTTGAACTATTCTTATATTGACTATAAATATATAGTAGAAAATAGTATATGGTATTTAAATTAGTATAGTCGTATCGACCTCCTTTGGTTCTATTACAGTATGTTACATGACATTTCAGAATGAACTGGGTTATCAAAATCGGAAAACGCACAGTTCAGCAAATCTATTAGATGGTATATATATATATATATATATATATATATATATATATATTTATATATATATATATATATATTTATATATATATATATATATATATATTTATATATATATATATATATATATATATATATATTTATATATATATATATATATATATATATTTATATATATATATATATATATATATATATATATTTATATATATATTTATATATATATATATATTTATATATATATATATATATATATATATATATCTGTGTATATGTGAACAAAGATAATCTTTTGACGGGGAATGATTTAAGTGAATTTTAATATTTATTATTTTTAATATAATTTATGTTTATTGGACAAAAAAAATAAAAAATGTGATTTTTCGTATTTTAGTTTTATAAAATATTCATTTGAATCATTTCAACATTCAGATTTTAAATCCTTTCGACTTAGACTGTCTCAATGGCTACTAGTACAAAACTACAAATATAAAGTGTTTAAAACTCATCACGTATTCTATTGAACAGTTGTAGGATTCTGGAGATTTAACGAATTCCACTACGTCACGAAGATAACAGCGTTTACGACAAAGTTAAAAACAAGATTCAAGATTTTGTAACAATGCTAGTAGCAATTCTTTCCTAATGTCCTTTCGTTCTCTTTACGATTTTTTTATAATATTTTCATTTTTTATTCCACATCTCCAACTTTTTTTTTTCTTCTTTTTCCACTTCGCATCAAGTTTGCGAACGTCGGTATAGCGTTAACGTTAACGTAAACGTGATTAATGGTCGTCCGGATGATTTATGTGAGGGCCCATGTGGTTTCGGTTATGAACCTTTTCCTAGGAATGGTAGAAAACGTCCAAATTTAAGGTCAGATGTTAAAGCCAACCCCAATGGAAAATTGTTTGCGAAATTTAACCGCGCCGAACGAAAAGCGATTTCTTTTCTTTGAGTACGTATATATAAGTTATAGATTCAAAAAGCTCATGGATTGGTCTGTAGTTTGAAAACTATAAACGAACAATGATTTTTTTCCATTTTACAAACAATGATCAATCATGAGATCCATTGAAACCAAATATTTGTGTCTTCCTGTTTAAACACAATAAATTTTCTAATTCTAATAGCAGAAAAAGCTACTTTTACTTTTAAATCCTATTTCATTTAATTTTTAATATTAGACAATCAAAAGTTTAAAGTTTGATTTATTTTAAAATATTTTTTATATCATAAATATTCCGTTGTACAAAAAATATGTTGACTCCAATATCTTAAAACTATGAATATATTTTTTTGTAAAACATTAAATAGAAGAAAAAAAATATTTTTGAGTTTTTTGATTAAATTTTTATTGAATAGAAATTGATTTTATTTAATTTAGTTAGGAAATATATAGTTCGTTTTGTGAAGCTTAATTTAGGCCATCAACGGAGTTTTAAAGAAATCGAAATAAATAGTTAAAATCGAAATAAATAAATAAATTTCGAAAGAAATAAATAGTCCAGTCTAAATAGTGGATTTATTAAATTTTCCAACCAAGTTCCTACAAAATTTATCGGGTCATCAAAGATGTGTGTGACCTAGTATTGTTATAATAAAATAATCAACTTTAATTGATATTGTTTGTTGTTTCAAATAGCATTTTAATAATTTATTGATAGTATTAATATAGTTATTTATTGATTACCTTATGCATATATACTAACTCATAAAAAATCAATTTCAACTATGAAATCTTTTCTTTGACTATGATCTTTTTTTGAAAATAGTTTTCGTATTTTATCCATTTTTCATCATTAGTAAAGATTTACTTTTAAACTAATAATATCCAATTCCTTAACTATATCGTTGCTACTTATATATCGGTCTACTTCGATGTTTGCATCTTTTGATAACAAAATTTCCAAAACAAAATCGTTTAAACCATTCACACCCATTTTTGTATTTGATAAATAATCAATCGTAAACATTAAATAATTTTCTCTTGGGCATGCTCAATTTTTTTTCCTTTTCAAGTAAATTCACTCTAATATACAATTGATGAAATACAAAATTGCCTTCATAAAAATTATGTGCTGGAATTACATTCTTCAAACGCGTGTCAGTTACAAACAATCTGATTAATTTTCCTTGACACCATTTATTGATAAAATATTTAAATAATTTTTCTACTACCTGTTATACATTTTCTTAAAATTTAATTAAAGAATTAATTAGTTTTTAGAAAAAAAAAATGAGAAAATCTGAAGATTGATCAGATTACTTTAGATCATTGTTATAATAATGTTAATATGATTTTAGCACGTGTGAGACAAATTTCCGTTGTATTATTAAATAACTAAAAATAGTTATAAATAAATAATTTTATAATATCAAAATAGCAATTTTGACATTATAAAATTATTTTAGATTTTTTTGGCGGATATAAAAGTATATACATTTTTTACGTGTTTATAAGATCCTATACACATTTGACACGTAACAAATAAGAAAACGTCCAAGATGTGGGTTTTGGGAGTAATGAAATTTTTCGTGAAAAAACGAAAGGAAAAATAAAAAAGGAGAACGATACCCGATACAGTATAAAAAGCTGTCACGAAGTTCGGTATATTTTTCTCAGATTACATATTTACGATTTGAACGAAAGCGAAATCCGCCGCCAAAAGAAACATTAACACTCAAAATGTAAAAGTGCACTATATAATATTGTAAGAAAACATAAATAATGAAGTATAAAACCTAATTAAAACACATGCAGTTATTCATAAAATCGTATCTATATATAAACATAAAAAAATGAAGAATTTTAAAATATGTTAGAGAAATTAATGATATGTTTTTTTTAATTTCAAAAAGCGAAAATGAAAATTGCGATGGCCAATATTCATTTTGGATAAATATTGTAAATTTAAAAGAAAACTCATTAAAAATTCCTTTGACTATCATCATATTAGATTAATAATATCTAGATTCTAATATTATACCGAAATATATTAATATAAAAGTTTCTCGAAATAAACTCCAAACTTTATTTTATATATAATAATAATTATAAAATGAGATGAGCCTTGAATTTTTTTCTAATATATCATTGGCATTAACAATTAATATGTTTTATATTGAATTGAAAATAGCAATTTGACTACATTTGGAACGCAACCAATTTTTTTTTCAGGAGTTTTTTTATTGGATTTGTCTATTATTTTGTTATGAGAATGTTATAAAATCAATTTTATGCTTCTCGTTTATAAATAAACATATCAAAATGTATATATTGTAATACCGTCATCGTGGTCGGTGTTCTACATTAAAAGAGAAAGTACTTTGAACTCGTCGATATTGGCATAAAATTGGGTGCTGTGATAAAAACTGATACTAGGCACAATATATATTTTCATTATGTCATTGGCAATTGAAAAATAAATACATATCAATTAACATAAAATTAATTACAATTGTTTCATATTGATTTGTATAAAAAACTTAATTTTGTATTAATTGCTCAATAATTTAATTATAATATAATAATAATGTCCTGTAATTACGATATAATGTAATCAAACAAATTATATAATTCAATTTTTATATATAGCTCATTTATATATTTTTATGCACTATGTATCTTATATAAGGTTTTAAATTTTTGGTAATTATTTGAAGAATTTTATGTATAATAAAATTAAAATTTACCATATATCAGACTTTTATTAACGTTTTAACTTTCGTATTTTAAATTTCTCCGAATTCAATTATCAAGGACTTTAAAATTATTTATAGACAGATCAACCATATTAATTAATTTTCATTGGTCAGATTTGAGAAGGCAGAAAAGCCTACATTATATTATAGCAAATTATCTCCATTCTTCTTCTTTTACAATTAACACAAAATACTTCATTACCATAAAATTCGACAGAAAAATCTACACTTCATATTATAATTTTAAAAATAGCCGATATTTTTTAAAATATAATTATAAAATTAAATAATATTATTGTGTAAGTTAAATACTATTTAAAATC
This sequence comes from Leptonema lineaticorne, assembly GCA_024500535.1. Taxonomy (NCBI): domain Eukaryota; kingdom Metazoa; phylum Arthropoda; class Insecta; order Trichoptera; family Hydropsychidae; genus Leptonema; species Leptonema lineaticorne. The sequence goes on along the minus strand of JANIJI010000013.1, from coordinate 8,570,425 downwards.
TATTTCACCATAGTTGTTTATTTCTTCTCTAAGCAAAACTGTATACATTGTATATTAGTCACCAAGGGATCAACTTAATATTGCATTTATAATCAACTTCTGGTATTTATAGGCAACGCTGTGTTATTCCTCAACCACTGGGGTTTTAATATATTTATATCGAATGATTGGAAGGAGAATACATATTAAAAATATATGACTTATTGATAAAAATATTTTGAATTATTGTAAATTGGTTACATTTTAAAATAAATTCAAATTAATAGTTTAAAATATACTCACCGTGAGTTAAAATGTTAACAGTTTCGTTGTGGAGATAAAAGAGACTGTGAATGCAGCCCCACGCGCTCAGAAGCGGTCGATATCCAGTTTTGACATAGGGATTGAACTGCAGATGACGAGGCATGTCCTCCCACATGAGCAACTTGATTTTCTTCTCGTATTCCTTGTCGTTTTTGCCGTTGGCGAGCTCGTTATCCTTATTGACACCGTTGAGGTGATCTTTATCAATGACGTGTTCCTTATCGTTTCTGTTACAGTTGCCGTCGTTGGATGTAGCATTCTGATCTTCCTTATTTGCTTTCTTATCAATTTGGGAATTGGCGATTATTTCATTACTCTGTTCGTTTACGAGACGTTGCCGAAGGAGCGTTGCGTCTTTTTCGACGCTGGCCATCATCTCCATTTCTTTAAGACTATTTAATACTATTTATTATATAATACTATTTATTATATAATCTTCACTGAATTTTGAATTTTTATTATCACAGCATATTTTTTATAATATATAATAATAATAAAAGGTCAGCGGTGGCCCTCTAATGAGAGAGTCGAACGCGATATGTCGTGTTGAGGCATTCTCGAAGGCCTCTCTCGTTCGCCTTGCGACTCATTTATGCGATTGTCTTCAATTGTTCCACGTCGTGATGGTACGTCGCGTGAAATTATTATCTGAAAGTAAACACGAAAAAAATATTATCCGAAAAGAATGAAAAAAATATGTAAATAGCGCACAAATAACATACGATTTGTCCCGTATATAATAAGTAAGCTAGTACGGATTGCGTTTGCACAAGTTTTTTTTACTACGATCACTATTTACTATGATGATTACTAGATTTTACTATAACTATGGTTCATGGCTGACATTTATTCTGATAGCATCGTTTACGAACCGACTGACGTTAGACGGTTATATATATTCTTTCGTATATATGTATTTTTTAACTCGTCATAATGTTAAAAATAAACGCGCGAAATCCGAAATAGACGTAGTTCGGAAATATATACAACCATCGTTCAAAAAACAACAGTATCGTTTTCAAATTAAAGGGTTCAAATTAATCAAACAACAATTTATGTTTATATATTACATTATTAATTAAAATAAATTTTACTTTACCGATATATAAATTTTGATTTCTCTCAATAATATATCATTTCTATAAACGATTCACTGTATGTTACGTAATAAAATTAAAGTTATTGTATATTTGAAACTGAATTTAAATCTAAAATATCGCGTTGTATAACACATGTAAAAAATAAAAATATATCAAATCCAGAAAGAATATAATCAAATAAAGAAAGATTATAAAATCTTTTAAGAAAGAATATATAGTATATAATTCGACATTTTATGACTGAAGTTTGTATCATTATATTTATTATAATAGAATTATTAAAAGGTAAGCAATAAAAATAGATTTTAATATTTAATTCAAATTAACAAAATACATCTATGTCAAAATTAAAAAAAAATATGATAAAAATTAAAATGTATTAAGTAAAAAAATATTAATACAATACATTTGACCTACATATTAAATTAAAAAATGGATATAATCATACTATTATTATAATGAAATAAAATTTGGAATTATTGTACATATATATATATATATATATATATATATATATATATATTTACATAAGATCCAAATTACAAAATATTGCTTATCACAGGTTTGAATAAGACAAGTGAATAAATAATATAAAATTATGATGATACTTTCGCGTTGCGCTTAATGTATATTAGTGCTACTATTTTCAAATTACATATATAAATCATAAAATGTAGTAAAAAATGACCATTATAATACGATATAATAACAATATATAATATGTACAATTTGCAGAACAAAAGCGTAACATGTACCGAACACTATATAAAATAACCAACAAAGGGTAACGTTAACTTTCATAAATAACTTTTTATTGATCAATAGTGTATGCATATATAAATTTTTTGTTGCTTATTATTATTATTATTATTGTAAGACTTTACAAAATATTTCCAAAAAATAAAGAAGAATAATAATTTTAAATTTTGCTACCACCTTATAAAAAAATTCAACGATTCAAAAGTCAATATATAGATTCGAATTTCTTTTAAGAACTATAATAAGGTGCAGTTCATTTATTTTAATGTCAACTTTTATTTATAATATAATATAAAAAATATTTATTTTTACTGATATAAAACAAATTTTCAACATTTCAAACTATTGGAGTTTTATTAATTTTTAATTAACTGTACATTTAATTAGGTTTCAGTTATATATTAAATATATTACTGAAATATATTTACTTCAAAGAAAGAAATAATAAATAAATAAAATATAGTTGAATATACTAAAAATATTAATAACATGACAATGGTTCATATTATATGAAACATATTATATAATTATAAATACTAAAGATTTTTTTATTATTTTTTGTTTTCCTGGGCTATTTTTACAATACGTATTTTTAAAAATCCATGATACGTAATTATAAAACGAACCATAGCTATGAAAATTAAGTAGATAAATCAAAATCTAATTTCATTTCAAACTGTAATAGCACATATATACAATTATAACTTTCAGCGTTTAAATCTGATATTTAAACGTATCGAATTCGAATACAAATATCTTACTCGATATTCTCGTCGTCTTTTAAAATTATAATTTCAAAATGAATTATTCTTATACAAAATGAAACGTTCATTCATACAAATAACGGGTTGAAAAGAAAAAAAACAACAAATTTCATTGAATAAATATATTAATGCGGAAAACGGATTTCGACATTTAAATTTCCTTGTGTAAAAATAAAACGACGGCTTGTTTATTTCAGATTTCATATTTTATCACACATTACGCAGTGAAAAAATATATGTGTATTATTTGTATACAATTAAAGATATTTCAAAAAATTATATTATGAAATTAATTCTTATTTAAAAAATACCGAAAATCCGTTGTTTCGGTATTATTCTATAAATCAAATTTTTATTAAGAAATAAATGAATGCAAAGGAATTATTCTAAATATAAATCAATCATGAACTCGTAAATATATACAAAAAGAATATAAGTGCTTTTTTCTTCTAGTACGTTATCTGAATATTCAAACAATTGATTGTTAAACTGTCAAATGCGATGTTGAACCCCTCATTTAGATGAAAGGAGAACAAAGAAGTTCAACGAAGCGAAATGTTTTCGAAATGAATTTCGGTACTGTGTGGAAGAAAATTTTCGATATACTTTTTTTTTCACTGTCAATATTTATTATCTTACGTTACAATTTTATGTACTGGAAATTGAAACAAAATATTATCGCAATATTGCGATTTAATTATAGAAATTTGAAACAACAATTATATAATTTATGTAATCGAATAAAAAGTCATTGTTAAATTCATACGAAAACTATGGAAAAGCAAAAATATAATTATTAAAAATTTTCATATTGTTCTGATATTTCTTCAACAAATTACAAAATTTTCAGTACTTCTTTATATTGAAAAAAATTAATTGTGTATTTTTATAGCAATCATATTAAATTAAAAAAATATTCCAACAAATTATATAGTACAACGTTTTCCAACCTGTAGTACGCGTACAAAACTATGACGGAAGATATAAAAATTATATATATATATATATATATATATATATATATATATATATATATATATATATATATATATATATATATATATATGTACCTGATATATATATATATATATATATATATATATATATATATATATATCAGGTACACACTAAGAAGACATTCAGGTAAAGGGGTACACTAATGAAAAAATTGGAAACTGCTGATATAATAGATAGTTGATTTCTGGCGATTTATAGGATTATTATTCAATAATGAGAAATGCCCATAAAAAATAAACATTAAACGACATGAAATTGTAAAACAATTCAAATTATTTGTGCAAAATTAAATTAATAATTATATATATATATATATATATATATATATATATATATATGGTATATATATATATATATATATATATATATATATATGGTATATATATATATAAATATATATATATATATATATATATATATATATATATATATATATATATATGTGTGATATATAAATTTGCTTGCGTATGTTTGTGTGTATATAGATACGTTAAAAAATTTTATCTCCATTATTATATTTGTATTTTCAATATTTTTATATGTACATATTCTAAAAAAATATATATTTCAATGAAAATATATAAATATATTAAAATCATAAAAACTCCGTTATATATAGTATTAAAATTACTTCTATATTATTTTTTTATTAATTTTTATTAATCAATTATTTATATAATGACATGCAAAAATAATATGAAATATGTTTTAAATTCATGTGTTATATATATATATATATATATATATATATATATATATATATATATATATATATATATATATATATGAATAACTGATAAAAGCAGGAAAATGATAGTAAAGTGTATTATTAAAGAATAACTTTGTAATATGTATAATTTAACATCCATTATTTTTGTAATATAATAAATATTTATAATATCCAAAATGACCTAATTAGAAAATGAGAATTTCCAATATAGCGGCTCCAATTCCGAAAATAATATGATTTTTTTAATTTTCATTAATAAATGTAAAAAAAATGAATCGAAACTTAATTTGTTCAGAAATTATTAATACATAAAATTTACAAATGAAAAAATATTTTTATTTTAACTTAAATAAACAAAATTATTAGATAAAATATTATGCATAGTTAATTAACTGTTCCCTATTAAATATAATATAAATAAAACGGTATAACTGAACATTGAATTTTTTTAAAAAATAATGAAATTTTGAATTTGAAACTGACATATATAGATTTATTTTCAAAATCGAAAGAATATTGCAGGTATTTTTAGGACAACGATATTATAAAAAATGCAAAAAAAAAGTTTTCCACATATCGGTCGAAAACGTGCAGACCGTGAGACAAAGGGTAGGGGGTTGTCGGTTACGAAATGAATGCGGCAAAGCGGGAAAATCGTGCCAAAAGGACGAGAGAAAAAAGACGTGCCGAGTGAAAGAGACGGAGATAAAAACGAAGCGGAAAAGCGCGCACGTTGAAAAGAGACGGCGAGATAAAAACGTGCAACAATAACCTCATTTCGTCGCGGCGACGTCCCGCGGTATTTTCCGATTTTTTTTTTTTTGAATTCCTCCCCCTCTCGACGGCGCTCCTGTCAGACGCTATGGCGACCTTCGGATATGATGACGATGATGATGATGAGCGTGGCGCACAGTCCGCCTCCGAATGAACGCAGTACGCGAGCGGGCGGACGCGGGGCGGAGGCGGGGGATTCGAGCGGTTCGCAGCAAAAGCGCTCGACGAAACAGGTCCGTCCCCCGCAACCGCCGCCGTTCGACTGAGAACGAGGAGAACGAAAAAGAGGGCCAAACGAGCAAAGCACAGGCGCGCTTATGCTCGTACTATTCGTGCGCTTATACTTATGATTGCCGCGGCCGGAGGAGCTCGATCGGGCTAAGGTCACATTGTTCACGTTCACATACTGGATTGAACGAATCCGTTTTTTTTAACATATATAAAATTACTGTCATGTTTCGCTAAAAATAAAACCTTTTCTTAAATTAAACTTTTTTTGGACGCGGATCAAAATCAATCAAAATATGAGTGTTGAAGAGACGTTTTCTGAGAGCAGAAATCTTCTTTCTTGTTTCATTTTAAAAGTCTCCAAAAAAAAAAGATTTCTAGAGTATGTCGGTTTATTTTCGAAAATAAAACGAATCATTCAGTCATCATCATCAAACAGGTTACTCGGTGACCCGCGGGTCATAAGTGCCGACTGCTGATATATTATAGTATATTTACAAAATACTCAAAATATAATTTTAGCTACAAAAATAAACATTATTTAATTCAGAATGTGTGTATTTAAAAATTTTAATTAGATTATATTAAAAAAATGACATAAAAAATAAAATAAAATATTTGTCGAAAATAAACTTAAGTGCGTTTTTCTTTTGGAATATAAATAATTATAAAAATAGTTTTATCTTTCAAAAAAAGTAGTAAATTCAATTTTTAATGATATAAAAAGTAAATACGTTTAATTTCAAATATCACGCTAAACCTACGATTATATAAAATCACTTTAATGTATTGAACGCAACGTCAAATTTATTTACTTTATACATTTGGTCAACACGATTTTTTTTAAAGTTATCTTATCTAAATAAGGTACATGAATCTCAAGGTTTTATAAAAACATCGTGACGTTGCGAATATACTCGACGCCAATCGCCAATTCTTGACATGATAAATTTAATTATTTTCGAATTTAAACGCGTATCGACTGTGACCTAGGGTTCGTTATACGGTCAAACTACAGGCGCACGGCGGAATCTAGATCGTCGCACGATCACGCTACTATAAGAAGCTTCGTTGTGTACGATGCGCATCTGTAGCGTTCGCGAATAACTAACAAACCAAACCGCCCCCGCATTTCTCTCCCTCTCCTTGTCGCACCCCTTAAATTCTCTCTCTGTTTTTCGAGCACGCTACGATTTTCTACGATTCTCACTAGGGTGAATCACGTGCGTGAAGTGTACGCGTTCATAATTCTTATTGAATGTACAGTCAGTTTTCTAGTTACGACCATTCGCATTTTTTTTAAATAGATCAATTTTCGCGCTTCTACAATCGATTACTCAGACGATAATCGACCATAATCCATAATAATGTTTATATATGTAGTTATATACTTAACAATAAAAAATCAGAAATAAAAACCATTTTATTTTTATATAGAATTCGACTTACGTCTGAAATTGTGGAACCGAATATTATCGTAAGCCGAGAACTCGCTGTATAAGTGCTCCGTAATCGTCGGCACGGATTCGTCATTTTTTACCTATTCTCAAATTAATATCTTGTAATATTTTATTGATAATCATTCGAAATATATAACTATTATTTCAATAAAATGAAACAGTTATATATTAATTTGCTTCAATAGAATTGAACTTCAAATATACGATTTTTATGTAATAATAAAAATAATAGCACCATATTTAAATCCTTCAGAATGAAAAATATAAGCAGAAATCTCCTTATACAATCTAATTAGAACATTCAAAAAATGTTTAAAACTTTAAATGCATTTTTTCTAAATTAAGTGCAAAAAGTTATTTATAAAATATATCGTAATTTATCTATTACAAATAAAAATTAAATTATCAGATTGATCAGAAATTTTAAAATTAAAAAAAAAATGCTATATTGTATTTGCAGAAATATAGTACATACATTGAGTTAAATATTATAGTATATAAGAAAAATATTTAAATCTTTATTGAGTATTAAATAATAGAAATCATTGTTTTATATATTTTATTTTATTATTCTAAAGTTAAATTCGATTTCAATGGAAAATAATATTTTTAAATGTATGTATATCGTAATAAAAACATAATTATCTATCATCGACATTGAAAATTTAATCATTAAAATTCGAATTAAACTTAATAAAATAATATTTATTTCATACGAAAATATTTTTTATAAACAAACAATAAATTAATCGTATATTTGTATTTCTGAAAAAAAAAACACTTTATAACAAATATTTGTATATAAAACATATAGGAATACGAAAATAAATAAAAGTATTTGAATACATGTTACTCATTTTAAAATTATTATAATTTATAAAAGAAAACACCGCTTTTTATGATGTACATATATTTTTAATAATCTCTATTTTTTTCCAACTTTTTGAAAAAATATATTTTTCAGATGGAATTGAGTTCACAAATTAAAATATATTTTTTTAACAAAATATTTTATTTGTAATTATTTCTTTATAAATAGAACATTATATTAAAATAAATCTTTTTGCATTGCGTATTTTGATTTTCTTATATTTTCTGAGATATAATATATCACAGAAAAATATTTTCTACTACAAATCTAAAATTTTGTTACTACTTTCGGTAACAAAAATCACTAAATTTCATTTATTAATAGTGAAAGAGATATAATATAATCTATTTACAAAACACGATATTATAGTTACTTGGCATCAATTAAAGTATTTTATATAGAAAATCACTTGGCATATGAAACAACTAACTATTATGACAAGGTAAATAAATATAAAGATATAAAATGGGTTTTCTGATTTTTTTTTAAATAGAAAATTTACTTCAAAGTGTAAATAAATTTATATGTAAAATAGAAATATTAGCAAAAGTGTTTTTAAAACATATGTCTGTTCACTGAATTCTCTTTATGCACGATTTTTGAAATATAAAAAGTTAGCAAGATATGTAATTTTAGAAAAGCCGTTTATATAATATATACACTATACGAATTAAAAACGATGAAATATAAATTTTCTGGTAATTTATATATCAATTAGTAGTTTTATTCTCTTTTTCTAAGATTTTTTTCAGTGTTCACTGAAACATATTTTTCATGCAAAAAAAGAAAGAAGTATGCTTTATAAATTTTATTTTGTGAAATATATTCTAGAGTCGAGTTCAAAAGTTGTTATGTTTTAGTTTTTAACTATCGTAAATAAATAACAAGATATTAAACTATCGTAGTTCACTGCAATACATTTCTTAGAAACTGCTTATTTATTTTAAAGTTGCTGTTTCGCCATGTATTGATAAATAAATTATAAAACTAACAAAACTTCAGACTTGAGTATTTTTAGATAGATAACTAAAAATATTCAAACATTTTCATTCATATTCATTTCGATAGTAATATATATTTTAATGATCTTTTACTGATTTGGTTGCACTTATTTTTTAATTAGAAAGTCGGTTGTATTGAATATAATAGAAATATAGATTAAGATGAAATATATTTTGAATTTAGAAAAAAAAAATATTCAGAGCATTCGAAGAGCTGAAAATGCAAATTATAGTCTAGTCAAATCTGAAATGGCGCAGATGAAACGTTCGTCCAATTTATTTTTCATATCATACTTTATTTCTCTGAAAAGAAAAAAAAAACGAAAAAAATACGCCTTTAAAAGAATACTGCGACAAAACCGAAAAGCAAAACGTATAAAAGTGTCGCATCGATTTTTGTTTTTATGTCACTTTTGCAAATTCTCCTCTCGATAATGCATTTTGAACGTGTTGAAAGTTTTATTTCGCTATGTGTTATTCAGTCAGTCGAACGATTTATATAACTGACCTATACCGTATTTTATTATACTAAATTAGTTTTAAATTGTCGTATCAACTAGCGTATAAAATTGTAATTATTAAATAAAATAAATAACATATATCCTCTCTTTAATCGTCCTGATTATTTTTATATTATACAAAATTCAGATTTCTATCGGTATTTATCTATATTTATGAATAAAACATGGAACAACTCACAAATGTTACGTTTCATTTTCAGAATTACTGATTTTATTTTCTTGAAATTGATATTAAAAATGTATTTTTTATGAATAATGTTTTTAACGATATTATCAATTAACGTAAATAGATCTAATATATAAATTATTTATTAATTTTCTTAAATACAGTTTTTACAAATGTAATTAATCAAATATATTATTTTAAATCTAATTTTTCAAGTTTTGTCGTTTAATGCGATTTTATCAAACAAATTATCAAAGATTAATTAATATATTTTTTATTTACATATATCAATATTGAATAAAAATCATTTTTTCGCTTATATCACAATGAAAAAAATACGAAATAAATATTTGTTTTGGCCTTTTTTTTACTTTTAGAAATATTAAATAAAAAATTCTTATTCTTTTACGATTATTGAAATAAAGTAAACGTATATCACATTAAATAAACTGACGTAAATTTTATTATTAGATTTTTTACATATAATATTTTTTTCATTGTTGAAGCATAAAATTCAGAAACATCGACATCTAGGAAGTTACGCTGAAAACTTTAATAATATAATATAATACTTGAATAAATACATTTATTATAATGGAACAGGAAACGTAACCGTTCATATTTTACGGTGTTGCCTTCATTAAAGTTCAAAGGTACGAAAACGGTATCAATTTCAATATGAAAAGATGACTTTTATTTAGATTTCAAAGTTGTGCAGCAATGTGCTTCTCAAATTTTCTTATCAAAGAAAAGTCACGTCTATCACGTTCAATTATTGCGAAGTAAATTTTCGACAAAATTAAAAATAATATTCACATTATTATTGACGAACGAATATATTAAATGATTTGTTGTTTTTTTTTTGAATATGTATTAAAAATATTTTTTATATTATTATAATTATTTAACATAATATTTGATAAGTATTTATTTTGGAATTTATAATTGTAATTGTTAGAGACGATTTTTTAGGTTTTTTAAATGATTTCTTTTTTTTTGTAAAACCGAATGTTTTTCGTATTGTTTATAATATTTTATACAACAAAACACTGCTTTCATAAATATAAGAAATATTCACGATTACAAAATAATTATATTTGTTTACACTTATGCAATGTTTTATATAACTACGTGAATATTTTTTTCAAATTTTTAAAGATTTAATAACTTATACCTCAATACTTATATCTGATATAGAAAATTGTTATTTTTACTTCAGACTTTTCTTTCAAATGTGCAATAAATATCCTAGAGTATATATAAAGTTCTAAGATCTTTACGTAGTTAAAAAACTTCATAAATGTATAAAGTAATGCAAGGGATGGGGTGTTATATATATATATATATATATATATATATATATATATATATATATATATATATATATATATATATATATGCGAATATAAAAAGGGGGAAAAGTTTCCTCAAGACGACATTGATTGAATTAGTTTTATGGCTTAATTTTCGAAATATTTTCTTCTGTGTAATATAGAATTATTTTCTTTTTTTACACATAAAATATTTTTAATGTATAAAACATAAAAATATTTTAATCATATATATTATTGAAATAATACTGTCATTTATGTCAAAAATTAACCATTATTGACTAAAGTATTGAACATTCTTTAAATATTTATTTCAAAATCTTTAAATAATTTTCATCGAATATTCAATAAAATTTTAAAACTTCTATCATAAACGATTTAAATTTTTAAACATAATATTGACGAATTCCATCATCACGTATTTATGAATATCGATAATATGAATATTAAAAATTTGACCATGACAATAATAATATATTGTTAAATCTGTATAATCTATATATTATCAAGATATTTAATGCATCTATTAATAAAAGATTTAAATATATTATAAAAAAAAATATTTACGATTTTCATATATGAAAATTATATTAATAATGCAAAAAGCATAGCGTTTTCATATATGAACGATGAAAAATTTTACATACAATATATTAAACTGAATATGTAATCAATATTTTATAATATTGAAGTCAAATGATCAATATTTTTGATAAAAAAATATGTATATAAAATAAAATACCATATTTTAGTTTATGCATGAACGTTGCATGCGAACTACGAAGCCTTAGTTGTAAGTCGCAAATGAGGTTTTAAAATAATTTTAATAGTATTAAATCGATTTTAATAACACGATTTCAATGTCGAACGTGTACTTAATTTTTTTTCAATATTATTGATATATGAATGAAAGAATATGTCAATATAATATCGCGATATTTATTTACTAGCGTATTTGTAAGTTTTCACTATTCATAATAAATTCAGTGGAAAAATTGTACATTTTCGATCTAGAATATTAATGAAAATTTGTTCCAGGAAAATTGAATAAATATTATTATAGCGTATTTTTTGTAATTTTACTTTTTAATATTAAATGGAAATTTTCTAGTATTTTTTTTATTAAATTGGCAAATTTTATTATTTTTCATGTATAAATATAAAGTATTCTCATATTTTTTTCCAAAAAACAAAACATACTCTAGTTACAATGATACTATAAAATTGTATGCGCTTCATTAAAAAAATATTTCATTCACTTAACTTACAAAATATTAATTTGTAACTATTTTTAATATAAATAATTATTTTTTAATTAATGTATGAAATATCGATATTTTAATTATTAATGAAGATTGTTTTTTTTTTTAATAATTTATATTATTATTTACCAGAGTGGCGAAACAAATTTACAACTTAATAAAAAATTTAGAGCGCAAAAGTCTTGAAATGTTCAAAAGTGCTTAAAATTAAATACCTAATAAATGAAAAATCATTATGAATTTATTTATTTTTCAATTCAATTATATCGTATACGATTTTGTTTATATGCAAGAGGTCATAAAAATGGAAATCCAAATGTATTAATTAAAAAAAATAATTAAAAATTAATACTGTTTTTATTTATTTTGAACATTTTTATTCATGAAACAATATAAATTTAATATTATATTTATGGTCGCATTTAAACGTATTTCATAATATAGCGAATGTATAAATAATTTTTCCATTCCTCTTATTTAATATTTAATTGCCACGTATTAAATATAAATAAATATGTTGAGTGGATATATTTCGAGAGGATGAATTCACTATTTAGACTAAATGAGAACGATATTTGAATTTCAAAAGGGATGTAAATTAATACACATATTTACTGAAGTTTATTTTGCTAAATTTTATATGAAACAACAGCTTACTTTGATTTATTTTATAACAAATTTATCATTCTACTCTCATACTTTTTATAGTTAAATTAATTTTAAAGTAAAATTAATCAATGCATTAAAGTTTGAAAAAATAAATACATCAAAACCTTTGTTCTAAATTGTAATCAGCAAACAGAAATGTCATAAATATAATATTAAGTTTATTTATATATATATATATACATACACACACACACACACACACACACACACATATATATATATATATATATATATATATATATATATATCATTATTAAAGCGCTTCATAAATTTGATCATAAAATATAAATTAAAGACAGTTAAATTACAATTTCACAAAAAAAAATAATCAATGCATAATTTTGATTTGAACTTCAAAATTGATTTGTAATTAAATATCTCATCAAAAAACATTAAAAAGTTTTAATAAGCATATTAAAAAATATATGAGAGATCACTATTATTTTTCAATGTACAAAAATAAAAAAAAAGAAATTAAATTTTCAATCAAGACCCATTGATTATTAATGCAGACGTTTATATGGCTAATTGTCAAAAAGTTTATCTATATCTGGTTTTAATATATATATAAATAATAAATATAAATTATTGTTACAAAAATTTATTTTTGTAACAAAAGTTATTTTTGTGATAAATATCATCAAAATATTAAAAAAATATACATTTTATACATAAAACATATATATATTTTTATAAGCATTTTTTTAACAACTCTTCATGTGATGTATTAAAATAAATATTAAAAATTAATATTTATTTTAATGTAAAATAATTATTTTTTAGAAATTATTTCATTTTTTATATAATAGCGAAAAATTAAAAAAAATTATGATTAGAGTGTTCGATACGAAATAATGTCTATTATTAGACTAAAACAATTACATTTGTTACACAATGTTATAGTTCTTTAAAAGGAATTAAATGACTGTTTCTTAGAAACTTGACCTCCGAGAAAAAAAAACTAACCTGGCCCAATTTTGTTTCTATAACAATGTCGGTCAGACCAAGAACGGTGTTTGAGCGTCGGACGTCAACCGATATTAAACAACTAATGCAATATCATAATTCAATTTCTTAGCAAATTTATGTTATACAATCGACGCGAGCACAGTTGTGCTTTTTATTCTGAAAAAAAAAAATGGAGATTGATATCGCAAATTGCGTAGCGATGATACTTTATATGTGGAAGGGGGAAAAAAAGATGGGGGACAGGAGAAAAAAAACAGTCTGCTGAAACTAGAGAGAGGGTAAATGAAGACTTGTTTTCGTGTACGATCGTCGGGCTCCATTCATCGGCACCCCTCTCCTGGACGAAACGCTCCGCAGAACGGAGTGCCACCGTCACGTTGTCATGGCGACGCATATTGATTTTTAGAAGAAAATTCTTATCCCTTCTCTATCGGAGGTTTCCCGCCAAACGGAGAGAGCGTCGCTTAAATGGCGCCATCTATTGAAGACGATTCGAAACGAACCGAAATAGCGCAGCTCTTGCGAAATAATTAACTGCGATTCGTCTTTTTATATACGAGAAATATTCGCAAATTTCTCGTATATAAAAATTATTTAACGAATTATTCTTTAACGAATGCGGTTCAAAGACCGAAATAAATTCTCACGCGACGTGTGCTACTTTTGTATTTACACAGCTTTATAGGGTTAAAATTTTGGCAATTCACAACCGTTTATTTGTTTTAACACAGTGGCGTAGTACGAGTATGTAAACGATACGGTATGTCGTTTTTTGAAAATAGTATATAATATTATATATTATTAACGCGAACGGTCGATATCTTCCGGCGCGTATAATTTTCAAGTAATTTAAAAACTATAAACAAAACGAAAACGATATCGTTTTCCGTAAATATCTTTTAAAAACGTCAAAAAATTTCGATTTCTTAAGTATATTGTGGCCGTCGTTCCGTCGAATTCAATTTATGATTTATTTATAGAGAATAAAATCGACGGCGGGTATAACAATAAATACAAAAAACGAGTACACCAATGGTATTCCGATTAATAAAAAAATACGTTCGACCGTTTCTTTCTGCCGATATAAGTTCCGATGTTGATTTTTTTGAATGCAAATTTTGGTCAGTGCGAATTTATTTGTCGCGGCCGTCGTTTAAATTGCGGTTTTCGCGTTGATTAATTTTTATCGGAAATGTATATTCTCGGTGAGATGATTTTTTTTTCTAACGATAAAAATGCGTTTTCGCGTAAATTAAAATGAAATTTTGTTGTAAATTTTGTACGTTTCGCAGATAAGTTGGCGGCCGTGGGGGGATCGATGCTGGCGGCGGGAGGTTGGCGGCGCCGTTCCGACCCGCGTCCGCGCGTCGCTCCCGGCCCGCGTCTCGCGTCCCTCCGCCTTTCGTCGGCGGATCGTCGCGCGCTTTCGCCCCGTCTCGAGTCGGGTCCGCCTTGGAAGTCGTCGGCGTCGTTGACGTCGTTGGCGTCGTTCGCGTCGTTCGGCCGTCTGCTCTGGAATCGTCTCGGCGCTCTTCGAGTCCGCGCTCAGGTGAGCTAAACGCGGCGTCAACATGGCGTCGTGACGTTGCGACGTTGCGACGTTGCGCACGCGCGATGCGATCGTGATCAATCTTTACGCGACGAGTTTCGACGAGTTCCAATTTCAAGTTTCGACGGTCCGTTCGTTAGATATATAATTTGTCGCGTTTAAAATAATAATTAACGGCCGTTACTTATTATTTTAACGCGCGGATTTCGAACGCGCTAAACCGCGATAGAAGCGGATCGATTCGATCGACAACAACGAGTTTAACTTTATAAGAAATTAAATTTTGACGAATTTTTTTATTTATAGCATATATTTAATCTAAATATATACATATATACCGTGCCTTGAGCGTGCGGCGTTCCAATTCGATTGTTTTAATTTTATATATTTTTTTGTTTTTATCCGACGTAATAGTTTTTTTTTTATAAAAATCAATTAAGATCGTCTGCAAAATATTTTTAACGTTAATACGAATTATTATTTTATAATTACGAAGTATATCAGATGTAATTAATCGCTTTATTATAATTTTCCAGGTAAATCCAGTGTCGGTTTGAAAATGAATACTTTTAATTTATAAAATATGTCCGAGAAGTCTACTACGTGGATGTGCTACTTTAAAAAAAAAATTTATTTCGTTTGGTCGCCTTCAATATTTTAAGAATATTAAAAGATTATTTAGAAAAAAATCGTCGGGTCGATATTTATAATACTTTAAAAGAAATTATATCCCGTCAATTTTAAAAGTTTCGTAATAATCGTTGTTTTTCTGTCACCGTACGAAAGGTACGTAACAAAATCGGTATAAATATAAATGACGCGACAATCTCGCTTTTCTTTTTAAAGTCGAGAGCGCCGAATTTTTTAACGGAGCCGAGTCGGCAGTTTTATACCCGGCCTCCAAACATTTTTCGTCTTAATAGATTTAACGCGAGTCAGATTTTCAATATATTTTCGTTGTAAAATGTAGATGTCCCGCTTTAATTCGCAATATTGTTATTATAATTACATTATGAAATAATATGTGGCGTTAATGCGAGTTTCAATTCTCTCGTTCAATGAATGTCGTAAAAATTCATAATTAAATATTTATATTTATAAATTAAGTATTTTTATATCAAACGTAACATTTATTATTAGATGAAAAAAAAATTATTATTAGCAAAAAAATCTCAATTTTATAGTGACATTGTGTGTTTGTAAAGGCCATTATATAATTAAAATTGGTCAAAGATTATACAGACGTATATTATATTATTATTATGCAAATATTAAAAAATATTTTTTATTTAAATTTTATTATATAAATTATTATTGAAGTAAAATATGGAAGCTGATCTCTTTAATAAACTTTCAGTTGTGATTTATTATATTCCTGAAAAATATTTACATGTAACTTTTTTGTTCCGCGTACATAATAGAAGTAGAAATTTTTATATTAATATTAAAATTGTAAAATGATAATTGATACTTTTTATAGATGCCGCGTCCACGTAGGAGACATCATTCCTCATCTCGTTCACGTACAAGGTCTCGATCACATTCAATGAAGAGACGACGTGACAATCCTTCTGAAGAAATAGTTTACCGAAAGCGATCCCGTTCACATAGGTAATTATAATATTTCACTCAGTATTTTATATTTTTCGAATATTAGTAAAATTATTAACGTTTGTTATGGAGAAGTTTGCCAAAATTATTTATAAATCATACAATATGTCGACCAGACTTGACAAACATTGAATACCTTGTATTTTTTTTTCATTACATATATTTTATTTTCTTTGACCTTGCGTTTGACAGATTTCTTTATTGTAGGTGTTAGAACCGGTTTATTTTTTTAACTATTATATAGATTTTTTTCTAATAAATAGATTTATTTATTAAAAATATGTATTTGATTTTGTGATATAATATTTTTGACTCGTAATTGGTAGTTTTTTTTTTAGATTTTTCAAAACGCCCATTTTAAGTCAATGTGTTATTTTAATTTTAAATAAGAATTAATAACTTATGTAAGAGAATATTACATATCGTTTATTTTTTAATATTTTCTAATTTGTGGGCTGTGATAAATGTCAGTAGCATTTTTTTGTTACATATATTAACGCCTACCTTTTGAGATCTCCATTTAGTTAACATTTTTTTCCTTTTTCTGATTTGAAATTAAATTAACCGGTTACACAAGGATTTCTTATTGTCATTACTATTAATTATTATAATAAGCATATTATTCTTTATTAATAAATATATAATTTTCATTATTATTGATCTATGTATGTATTATAAAAATGATAAAATATTTTTGTTTTGTATTTTATGCGAATTTTTTTTAAATGTATTATTTGTATTGTTTGTTTTAAATATCAAAACGATAAATTCCACACAAGTGGTGAAATATTTAATACTATACTTCCTTAACAGTGGGACGTTTGGGATTTATTCTCGACATCTAACATAGCATGCTATAAATTTAGATCAAGAGAATTGTGTTGGCGCAAATCGCACTCCATTTATAACTTCATGTTTCTGTTCTTTGTTCGTTGGGTGGTTTCTCCATTTTTGTTTCTACTAGTGATCGATTTTAAATTTTATTTTCTGTCAAATTTCTTTCCATGTTTTGTATTATATATGATATTATAAAGGAATGCTTAAGCATAATTATAAGTAATTTAGTCCTAAATGATATTTAGTAATTTAGAAATTTTAGTTTTAATTTTATATAGTAATACATTTTTATCAATAATTTGCCCATTTAAAGAGTTATGGTTAAATATAACATCCATTGTGTCAACTAATTAAAAATCATTGCGCAAAACTGTATAACATAATTAAATGAAAAATTCGAGGAGCCTAATAGTGTTTATATGCAATAATAATAATTGACATCTATATTCTATCTAAAAATATTTATATACTTATATAATCAAAATTTATATCTGTTATTTTATTAGAAAATTTTATATTACGAAATAACATCTTATGTAACTTTAATAATATTTTGATTAATGATATATATATATATATATATATATATATATATATATATATATATATATATATATATATATATATATATATAATACAATATTCGTTTTTATAAATAATCTTTTTTAATAATTATTATCAATATATATGTTGTTTAGTACTTTTATTCCATTATATCATGTGTTATTAAATTTTCATATTCGAATTATATTTGAAAAGCACGTTTAGTACTGATATTTTGCATTAAAATTTAACTGGTAAATGTAATAACATTTTAGTTATTAAATTATTCCTCCTACTTCATATGTACACTGATGGTTATTGGAATATTTTTTCTTTGAAGTGAATTTCAATATTCGCATTTATGTTAACATTATTCACACAATTTTTAATCACAACATATTTAATGTCTTTAGTAGGAATTGATTAATGATCATTGTTTTTTTAAATATATATATATATATATATATATATATATATATATATATATTGAAACGCAATTTCAAAATTACAATTTTAAATTATATATGGAATTTTAATTTCTTTGACTTATAAAACATATTTTCTTCCAAATTGGATGTATTGTAAGAGATAACTTTCATGAGAACATTTTGAAATTTATAAAAAAATAAACTATTATATAGTATAAATATATATTTAATATTGTAATTTTTCATATTTTGATTCTCAGTAGGATTTGTTTTTATTTTCAAAATATAAATAGAGAATTTTGAGTACACATATTTTTACTGCGAAAGGAATGTATGCTGAATTTATTTCAATGGTATAATATTATTTAATTTTATTTTGGAATGAGTGAATGCATTGATATTGAACTTAACAAGAAAGGTTTGTGCACAATGTTACAGAATTTAGTTTTCAGTTCAGAACATTGAAATTATTTACATATGTAATGGTGTTTACAGTTTATACATTTGATTGTTAGGAAATATTTTATTGTATTAGATTTGTTACTATATTCGTAGGTTTTACGAATAAAAAATGCAGAAAGTTTATTTTATTGATTTCGATCGCGTATCTTTCAACATGCGTAGGTTCGAAACAAAGGACCGAGTCTGATTTCAAAATTTAAATATACTGAGGTCATAAATAGACTGGAAATTGAAATGAATTATAATAATCGCAATATTCAATTTTAGAATTAAATTCGTATATTTTTAAATAAGAAAAATAATGTAAAATTGTAAAACATAGTATAACGATTGATATAAATTAGGATTTGTTTAAAAAATTATTAATATTGTTTATTTATTTATTTTTTAATATATATATACATATTATATATATATATATATATATATATATATATATATAATTTTTTATGAATCTATTGAATTCTACATGTTTTCGATTGTATGATGAGATTGTAATCAAGTGCATAGTTATAAATTTGATCGCTCTAATATTTCATTAATTTGATATTCAATATATCCTTGTTCCTTTTAGCCTTGATGTTTCAATTTTGCGATTAATTAATACAGTTTGATATTAGTATTTTGCAAATTCGTAAACACGTTAACCATGCATTAGTAGACGGGATAGTCAGAGAATTTTTGAACCTTACTGTAACCAAAGTGAATGATGTAGGAGGAGGCCGTTCACCGTTGCAAGTCCTCGCGATGCATTTGCTGCGGTCGCCCCCGCGCGAGGACGGACAGCGGCCTTGCCAGATCGGCACTTACGTGTGTGGGTCATATGTTGTATTATTATTATATACACTTGCATACAAAAAAAGAAACACACACACACACATATATATATATATATATATATATATATATATATATATATATATATATATATACAAACAGTATGTTGTGAATGCTTCGTTTGACACTTTCTTTGTTTGCCCACCTGTGTTTAGTTTTATTCGACTATTTTCTTACTTCTGCCAATTTGACTAATCTCTCCATTTATTTCTCTACATTTTGTTATATTAACATTTTAGCACGGTACCGTTTTTATTACGATTGTAATGTTTACGTATTTCGTCAATTTTTTTAATATATTGTTGCACAAGCTTGTGCAGCTAGCAGGTCCGTTGTTTACATTTTTAATTACTTTGCATCTGTTTTTCTTTTTACCATATCTGCTATATAACTGATGACGTCATTGCACGTGCAAAGTATTATTTTATCTTACTTTTTATTTGTGATTAATATTATGAACAAATATTTCAAGTTTTGTTTTTTCATACAATTTATATTTTCTTATTTTTTTATTTTATTCTGATATTTTTAGTATAATAAATATTATGCATTCAAGTGATACAATATGGTACTTAAACAGCATTGTGTTCAATTCGTTTTGAAAAAATATTCACATAATGCAAAAATAACAGTATTATAATATTGGATTGTTGTTTTGATTTATCGTTTTTAATTTTTATCAAATTGTTACGTTAGATTCGTAATATTTATGCAGTTTTTAAATATTTTACATTTAAAATTATATTATTTATTATGTCTGAAGAAGTCTTTATTTTCACGTAAAGCTTATGTTCACCAACCTTGTGTCGCTTTAGCAACGATTTTGAACTGAAATTAATTGATACATTCGAAACATATAAATAAGAGATAAAACTTATCGTTTTTATATGGTATTGTTTGACAGGAAATGTTTTTAGTCATCGGTTGAAAAGAAAATTGTGATGGAGGCCGATTCGTAGAAGTCGGTTTAGAAAAAAATTGACATTGACACCGTTCGGATTTTGTTCGTTCTTAAAGTGGCGCCGACGTCTCTCCTTCTTGGGAAATTTCCTTCAATTTCATTTGTTGGCGAGTAGGTAGACGAGTGAAATGACTCGATGAGGTCGTTCGCCGCGCACCTTCATTTCTGTCAATGTAAAATATTCCCAACGGTGATGTAAATTATCCAAGTTTTACCACAACTACAGTCGCCTCCGACTACCAAAGGATATCTTTTTAACGAATCTTGTCTACAACTTTATGAGAATCTTGCTGATCGCCCACCGGTTCTTATTGGACTTTGATAACGCAACTAGTCATTTTATATCAATTTAAATTCTAGCATATTCTTCATGGTAATTAACAAATGTAGAAAATGTTACTTTGATGAAATCCGCTTTTTGATGATCATCATCATTACGTTGTACAGAATAATATTAATTTTATTACACATACAAGAAAATTTTTAATACTAACCAATTTTTGTAATTGATTTTTTTTTATAATATGATTCATTTTACAAGTTTTGCCGCAATATAATCGATAATCATGGCAATCGACAAAATTTCTCATAAGTAGTAGAAGTGATTTATTACATATTTTATCTTATCGGTATATCGTAGAACGTTTTACCGAATAAAATTTTGGTTATATCATATTAAGGTTTTCGTGATAACTTAGTCATCGTTTTTCGTATATTCACTTTATAGATTAATATTGTTGATAAAATATCACTTTTTTAGCAAATTATAATTAATTTTCAGCTTTAATGTGTAGTTTCAGATTTTTGTAGTAATGTATTCGCTCTAATACGCAACTGTGTCGGTTTTTCTTACACGACTACAACGTACAAGGTGATATCGTATTTTATTTCTATAATTGTTTTTATTAACGGATGTTTATATTTCTATAATTTGCTTTTTCAGAACCAATTCGCGCTATTTCTTTAAAGGATAATTAAAAAAACCTGTGATTAAAAATATATCACTAAAATCATGTTAGATATTATTGTTACCTTCTACATTTTGCTGTCCATATATTTATTTGGATATATTTATATAATCATACTCTTCAATAATCAATTTAATTTTGAGACGAATTAATATAAAAATGCATGTGAAAATTGTAATACATTTAGGTTTATAGCAATTAGGATTAATTTCATTTTTTTAATATATTATATGATGTATATAGATATTGAATAGTTTAAAGAATTACTTAATACCAATTACCTATATTTCATAAAGAATTATTATTTGTATAAGCCCTATGTAATCCATTATAAAGAATCAATGGTTGGAATCCCCTGTTCTATACGAATCAATGTATTGAAAATACAATTTTCTTTAATATAATCATATGTATCATCACTTTCGCATTTAATATAAAATAAATTAATACCACATCTCCAATTATATACCTCTTACTTATTATGTAGAGCGAAGCGCTTTCTACATATAAGTGTTATATATATATATATATATATATATATATATATATATATATATATATATATATATATATATATATATATATATATATATATATATATATATTGTGTGTACGATACAAATTTTCCTTTTTTGCCAGTTTTAGCATAATTTATCATTTCGAAAAGTGAGCGGAAGTTTAATGCCCGCAAAATTAAAAATATTAGAATATAATATTATATGAAATGATCGTTCCGCCCTCATTGTGTTATTTTTATATTATCGAAGAATTTATCGATAACATTTTGAAATATATATGTAATCTTATGCACTATTTAAGTCTTTTACGTATAATGTAAAATTGAAAAGTTTTTACTGATTGTTTATTTATGTTTCCAACGTTTTCAGCATTAATGTTAAACGTCAGTCAACTTTCGTGATGTTTGGATTTATTTTCGATTTCTTTATATTTATTTATATTCTTTTAAATTTAATTAGGTCATCCTATGAATATGTTTTTAAAATATTTTTCAATAAGGTATAGTTAGAATATTAGTTATATGTTTGGTAACACGTACCTGGCACTTCATTCTCCGGAAGTTATGCTTTTTGCATTTTGAATTAATTGATCCAGGTAAAAAGATGTGTCTCATAAATAGATAGCATGTATACATATAGAAATGAACGTTTGTTTCATTAGTGTATTACGCAAACATGTTACATTTTTAATTGATGACATGCACTTCCTCTGTCTTTTTAAATGGCTTATTAGAAAGTATTCGTTGCCTTTTATTTTATCATTATTTATTTTTAGAGAAACTACCCGGTTTAATATTTTAATTTATGAGTGAGATTTTCACGCGTCATGATTGAGAGTTTTGATACTCTTATTTTGAGAAGATTTTCACAATTCTCATATGATATTAATTTGTGCGTTCTAGTTTGAAATTATTTTCACTGACGATTTTTATATTAATTTGCGAAATTTTATTTTCAGTTTCGCCATTGCTTGGTTTAATTTATATAAATATCTATTGTTATGAAATTATTATTCATTGGCAATTGAAATTCGCAGCAAATGCAACAATGACTTCGTTGCCTTTATTAGTTATAAAATTTGTGTTGAGGTGGGTCTTCAGTGCCTACGATTTTATTCTGCAGCTTTGCATTCACTGCAATGTCTTGCGGGGGAGAATTGCAATGACAATATAAGTTTTAAATAATTGCGTTAAAATAATTTTTAATTATTTTTACGTAGTTTTATATATACGTTTTAAAAAAAATAATTACTTAGAAAAATATATAGATTTCATTTTATCACGCTATTCCAAAATGATTTTTTTAATATCTTAATTTCTTCGCATTAGTGCTATAAATAATATGCTTCAATTTATGATAAAATAACATATAATGAGTTTATAATATCTACATAGTTGAAAAACGCATTATACAGTATCGTAAAACATACACAAACTACCCATATCAAATTACTTGTTCTATTTTCATATAAAACAACTTTCTTATACCAACAAAACAGCGATGGAGTCAACATCAAGTCGCTCATATAATAATAATAATAATAATAATAGAACTTGAAATATGCCAGTGTTTGTGGGACGGACATTTTTAATTGTTTTTTGCGACATTGGCATATTTTTTTCGAATGCGTTATTAAATAATTTATCCATTAATTTTCAGCTAAATAGTTCATTGTTCAATGATAATTTAAAGATTGTTTTTTTTATATATTACAAAACTAATAAAAATTGTAGAGAAAGATTTTGGTAAATTATACCATATTACTTATATGAAATGTAAATAATTCACTTTACATATTTGAACAAATTGAATATCAATATTATTAGTTTCAATTACTTTTTTTATTCAACCATATTCATTAATCATGACTATACAAAGATAATCGCTTATAATTTTTAATGTTGGACGAATATGACCAATTGATTATGTAAAATCACCTGCGAGTATTGTAGTATTCAAACCATAATTGTATTTTTTTTTTGTATACGATAACATATTCAATACTATTTATGTAATTTTTATCTAGATAAATGAATTCCATACGTATATTAAATTCCCTAAAAACAGATTATATTTAAGATTAAGTAAATTTTAAAAAGAATAAAATTACCAAATGTTTTGCTTGTAAAAGAGTGCTTCGACACGAAAGAACCATTGTCCTTACGACAAACATTCTTTGAAATCAGTTGTGAAAACTGCACAGAAAATTGTGCAGTTTTATATATTTTTTTTCATCGATATATTTTGGCTTCATCGTTATAATGCGTGTTTTAAAAAGATAGATAAATAACAACAGTTAATAGCCGTCAGGGTTGAGCATCGTTTGTTGATCATATATTTATATCGGTGAAAGTGTTCGGGTTTTTTTGTATGTGTCTGTTCGCATACGCACATTCTTCAATTGTAAATTTTTGATCAAATTACGTATTCATCAGTTTTGTTTTTAAAAAATGTATTTCACTTGAAATTTATATTTTATTACTATTTTAATTTTTATATCGATATATATATATAAATGTACAGTCAATATTTTCGTGTCGTTCTGTAGATAGATAGCTTCGAGAGCGAGGGGAAGTCAGAGAGAGGAGGTCTTCGTTGTTGCCGTAGTTGGTGCTTATTGCTACGGCCAGTTGGACGACGACGTTAAAGGCGTGCGGTACGCGTCGGTGAACACTGTTCAATTCACTCCTGTTGCATCGCGATCGCTGCATCCGCAACAGGGCAATGCACTTTTGTTATTGCATCCGTCGTCGTCGTCGTCGTCGTCGTCGTTGTTGTTGTCTCTCCTTTGTTAGTTAGTGGTGTTGTCCGCGTGCGCGTTCATCTTACGCGGATTTAACAATTTTTATGATCTTTATTTTCGTCGATTTTAAATCAAATAGCTTTGTATATTGAATATATATAGTCTATGTATAAATAAATATCCATGTTTTAAAGTTTCATTACAATAGGAATGAGTTAGTATTTTTTTAATAGTATCATTTTATTATTAGTAGTGGTTGTGATGTGTGTTTTGTTTGCCGTTGATAAAAAGTAAATATTCATATCTGACACAGATTGTAGGAAAAGTACATAAATATGCGTTTTATATATGTATGAATATTTTGCTTTCTGTGATTTAAATTGTGTTTTGAAAAGTTTTTACATTCCATTATGTATGCGATCGGCTTGCCGTTGGCTTTGAAATATAGAAACGAAAACGGTATTCCAATTGACAGTTACCATATGGTAAACGTTGACTGAATTACATTTATATATTATGAATATTAATTACTCTGAAGTTTTTTCTATTTTAAGCAATAAATTTCGAATAAAAAAAGTTATGATACTACATTATTTCTTACCGTAAAGTAATTAAATAAAATACTATCTATTTAAATACAGAATGCATACAATATTGATTTTGTAATGAAAAAAAATTATAATCTTTTTTTTTGCTATTAAAAATATTTATTTAAGTGTTTTTCATTGAAAAGTATATATTATTTCTCCAACGAATAGACATTTCAAGAATATACTAACAGACAAATGGCCTTTAAAACTGCATTAGTCATTACAATCCATACATTTATCTTTATACCATTAGTTGCCACTACTACTAATATTTAAATGGTTTCCGGTAATATCTTATGAAGTGAGTGTATTTTGGTAGCTATATATTTCCGTAGTGCATATATTTTACTTGTCGTTTTAGTGAATATAAGTGTTATAACTTTTATTTGTGTTTATTATTAAGTATTTTGTATCTTCAAATGAAAGTGGTAACTAAAAGAAAGTTTCTTACTAGAATCTAGTATGTCGCCCTGTTTGGTCGCTTTGTTCCAGTATGTGATAGGTGTCAGTCAGAATTTATAAATGAATTTCAAAATAGTTATATTGTTGAAAATAATTCCTCATATCTTTTAACTGGCTTGGAATGTGTTTTTTCAATATTTTAAACATAGATTAAAATAAATCTACTGATGAGACGTTTATATATATTTTGTTAAAATTTATTTCGAAATTTATTACTATAAATTTATTTAATGAAATAGACGAATAGTTTTATCTTGTCATTGTATTTCAATGAAATCAAGATTTCTTAAAGATAAATAAAACAGATTAACTCACTTCAATGTTCTATACATCGATATGATAATAATAAATAAAATATGTATTGGATTATTTTTTTATTATTAGAAATATTATGTTTTAAGGTTATACAATTTTCAAGTGACATTATTTTAATACATGGCAAGATAATTTAAAATGAACCATATGGTTTGCTTTATACATATACATTTCAAATCTTCCCTTTTTTAGGTATATATTTATATTTTAATATTGTATGTCTATTCTCTATATAATGAATATACCATATACGCATATAAAAAATATTTAAATGTTTTAGGGCAAATATGAATATCGACACTAATTAAACTTTGTGGTCGATGCCGCCATATTGATGGCATTCGCAAGTACCGTCTCTGTCACGGCATCGACCGCAAAGGGATAAATACTCACACACACACATACATATATATATATATATATATATATATATATATATGTGTGTGTGTGTGTGTGTGTGTGTGTGCAGAATAAACACAGACGATTCTAAAAATTCAATAACAATTATTGCTAATGCGATGACATATTTCGTTGTTCTAGCCCTTTGCAGTTTGAAAACGGGTTTTGTTCAAACGTTGTTAACTCTTTTTTTGTAAAATACAACCTATAGACTTTATATACACATGTGTTTTTATCAAAAATAAAATTAATACACATTGAATTATCAACACTTATAACGCCATATACAAACGCTTACAAAATCAACATTTCAGAAAAAAAGAGGGACTCTTTGTTTTGAAAGAAAATAAAATTACACTTTCTATTTCGTGAAACTTTGATATATTTTCTAAGTGAGACTTTTATGCGGTCTTCTACCACATATAAAAATTCTTTAACATGTAAAAAAAAATTTTTTTGTAGCTATTTATAAAGTTTTTGAATATTTTTTCTTCTGGAAGTGAGTTTTAGACTTAGACTTCGCATATGGCAACAAGTCGATTGTGACACATTTTTCAAATAAAAAGTAGATCTTACGTACACATAAGTTGGCTACCCCTGCTATATATCACTCTTATTAGTCATTGTTGTATATTTAATGTTATTTTGTTTAATTATTGGTTTGGTATAGTGACTTGCTGCCTGTAATACCTGTCAAACTCTTAATATATATATATATATATATATATATATATATATATATATATATATATATATATATATATATATATATATGTAATCAAAAAGTAAGGTAAAATTGTCATTTAAAACTCGGGCATTAGGAAGGCAGGCAATTTTTTTTCCTAGGTTGGTAAGACTGGACTGTATAAAATTTGCCAAGCGTCTGTTTATCAAAAGGTTTAATTATCTCCGAGTTTTTTTAATTTTCTTAAATTATTCTTGTATATTTTAAAATGATTTTATATGTATATATTTGACTTAGTTTTACATGTAATAAAAATATTTGAAATGAAACTAAACAGTTAAAGTAATTGCAATTTCAATTTTTTAATATTTTTTCGTTGTACCACCGTATGCTACTACGGTGATCGTGTAACTCCTCGATTGTCAACTCCTGAGACTGTTCCTCGACGAGTTCGTTCACATCTCTTTCATTTACCTCCAGACGCATGGATTTTCTTAGAGAAACAATCTCCTTTACTACTGACACTTCTGGTTCCAAACCTTCGAATACCTTTTCAGCTACAGCCTCAGACCACAGCTTCTTCCATGTGGAGGTTAAGGTTGGGGTTGTGTGCAGTGGTGTAGTTTGCAATTTCTCGTATCTTAAAGCAAAATATCACTCGCTTGGCAGCTTGTATCTCAAAAAACTCTTATATAAGGGCACTCGTATATCGAGTTACCACTATATATATATATATATATATATATATATATATATATATATATATATATATATTCCTTATAAAGTAATTAAGTTAAAGAGTTGCCGTACATCGTATAAAAGCATTGTTCTATATTTAACCTTGCCTTAATTTTTCAATTATATTCACCATGGCCCACGTTTACAGATCTACAAAATTTAACCTTTTCAATTTACATGAATTTGATGACACTTAATGTAGTCTTCATTAATATAACTTTTCTGTAGTAATATTAGTTTTTTTTTAAACTTTAAAACATGGTATTTAAAATTACTTAACTTTACCATATATAGATTTATTATCTGCGATATTTTGAGTATTAGTGAATATAACGTTGGTACTCTTTGTAATTGTGTTATTTCAGTATTTAATGTGTTAATTGATTAATTATAAAGTGAATATTAACGATGGTTACCTCACGCATTCCAACGTATACTTTAAACAACGAATTTAATCGCGAATTCCGTAGTTTTCGTGCATCTCGAATTCAACCGTCGACAATCTCATCTCACATTGTTCCTGTACATGAGTTTTCCAGAATTAATCTTGAAGAACGTCGAGCTGCCTTAAGAGCTGCTTTCGACAAAGCCTCTGCACCTGAAAAATCTCGTCATGTTACAAGTTCCTGGTTAATTTCTGACGGAAGAGCATTAATTGCTCGTTGCGATACCCTCGAAGAAAGAAGAGCTGCTCTTAAAGCTGCATTCGAGAAGAATGCCGAACCATCTAAAAGTATATATAAAAAAGATTGGAAAAATGAATTCAAATCTGACAACAAAAACGATTCAAAACTATTTCAATCTAAATACGATAGAGAAAACAGAGAAATTGTAGATGATAATAAAGATTCTCGAATTTTTGCCAAAATTGCTGTAAGAGAAGAAATCAGAGATGTACGCAAAGAAAATAAAGATAGAAAAATTGATTTTCACCACGAAAGTGATGGGAGTAAATATTTACACGGTAATAACAAAACTGATGATATAAAGAGCAAAATAGCTGATTTAAAGTTTGATATTGAAAAAAGTCTTAAAAAATATTCAAATAATAATTTTTTTCCCAAAGAAGATGCTATGAATGCTCGAATTAATAATGGGTTTTCTGAATTAAAAAAGTTACCTAAAGTAAATTTTCACTTAAATAGCGGGTCAGAATCCATGATAGATATAAGATCAAATCAACACTCTAATAATTCAAAAAAATCGTTTAAGAGTATTATAATTAATAATAGGGGAATTATGAACTGTAGTAGTTCACTTAGTGATGTTCGTAGTGATGGTCGTTCTACATTAGGATTGGAAGTTCAAGGATGTCCAAGTCCAGATAGCGGAGTTGCACTAGGAGATAGTCCTCCGGAGAGGAGTCGTTATGCTGCTTTACCAACTATGTATTTAACAATGGCATCATGGACTCCAAAATCTACAGTTTTTCGCAACAGACTTAGAGATCACGAATCGAGTATATCGTACGTATATTGAAAATAAACGGATATATTTGTAATACTTAAAAATTTATATTTGTTTTGTTTTCAGTTTTTATTTTACTCGTATCAATCGTTATTCGTATATTGTAATTTATTATGTTTCCCTTTAGATTTAAATTTAATGACCCCTTTATTTCAAATCAATAATTTCACTAAGTGATTATTTTTTTAACCGCCCTACCTCCACAAGCGTACGCGATACGCGCGCTGTTGTGTCGCCCTAGCGCGCTAACCCGTATCCCGTACGCGCATACAAAAACAAATGATTTTCTATGTTATAAAACGTAAAGAATACACTTAAATTAAAAAAATGGGGGTTCTTTACATCTCTGATCATTTTTGTATTTCAGTATTTTACAAAAAGTCGATCTGTTCGCATTTTTTTACAAAATTTAAATTTCCCATACTATCTAAGTACGCAAATCAGAGGTATATAATCCTCGGCTTCCGTTCTCGGTGCGATTAGATTACGCGGTTCTTTCTTATGAACTTCTTTTTATAAAACATTTTTTTTTGTATATTTTTATTTAGACTTTATTTAGTACCTGCGGGTGTGTTGTTTGTGATTTTTTTCGTGTTTTTATAAACATTTTTACATAGATTATCGCAGTACGATAGGGATAAAGATAGTGACTTTCTTATTGTGTATAGTGTTGTTTTCTTTTTCATTGACATTCCGGTGTATAATTTTTGAATATTTACTGTGTATTCCACACAATAAAATAATATTAATAAAAAAATAAAAGTTTGTGAAAAAAAAATATGTTTGTTTTACCCCAAGGTTTTGAACCCCTGACAAAACATACCCATTTACTGTTTATTATATAAGTTGTAAATTGAATTATTATGATAAGACATTGGAAACAGTATCAAAAACAAAGCATTTCACGACGATATGAAGAAAAAAAAAAGGTGATGTTTTTTTACCCGCTTTGTGGAAAAAAACCTAGAGGTAGGGCGGTTAATTTAAAAGTATTGATTTTTATATTAAATTTAACGTAAAACTTTGTATTTTTTGTGGTTTTATTGAAAAATGCAAGCCAAATTTCGTTAATTAACAAAATCAAATTAATATAAAAATAAGATTTAAATCTATATATGAAATAATTATTTCATTGATTAGTTTTTCTTTTAATAAACGTTGTTTTTCATATTATATACTTTCATTGAAAATAATTGATATTTTGCATTTAAAGATTTCTGAAATCTTAACTTATTATTATACCAATACATACTTGCTCGATACCACGTATATATCAACACTATTTTTTTTATTATTAAATATTGAACTAATAGATAGAATGATGTAGCATTATTGAGGTCAGTTGGGAGCAATTTTATTAAAAATGAAACTATCAATTGAACGCAAACGCACACTATTATGAAAATAATTACCAATATATTTATTTGGTTTCGGATATTGAGGTTTGATAAACTTTGGTAATATTTAAAGAAAAGAATGTTGTTTGCAATGTGAGATATTATTGTAAAACAATAATTATAGTGAAATAAGCGTAATTCTCACTAACACTATTATGAAAATAATTACCAATATATTTATTTGGTTTCAGATATTGAGGCTTGATAAATTTTGGTAATATTTAAAGAAAAGAATGTTGTTTGCAATGTGAGATATTATTGTAACTCAATAATTATAAGCAAATAAGCATAATTCTCACTTATGTATATGCGTAGGTGTTAGTTGGGGTTGCTCTTTCTTTATTGGCGGCGGCAGTGGCTCGACGCCGTTGACGGTGTTAACTCGCGTCAATCGTGCTACCGATTCTACATATTTTTTTTATAAATATATATATGCGTGTATATAGTTATAATTAGCGTATTATAATAGCAGTTTACGTTCAAGTGCTTATGTAGTCTGTCATAAGAGTCGAGTCACATTAGTCATTGTTAAAAGTGTCACACCGATCCATCACTTTCTGGAATTGATCATTCGATTCAATTGTTTTTCGTTATTTTGCATCGAATCATTGTCGACGACATGCACATTTTGACTAAGCAACTAGCAACTTTGCCGCCATGGAATATTTTGGCGAATAAAAATGCGACAGACAATTCAAAAGGTCAAAAACGCACCAAGGGTTTTCTCACTCGTCTATTGGATATATTATGCCGAGGCACTATGCCTAATTCAACTCAGAAGGCTTGCGTGATGGCAGCTCTCGGACATTTCGATAATATAATCAACGATGATCACAATTTTGAACATTGGTAAGATAAGCGGAACAATTTTATTCGTCATTGGCTTAATTTGATGTATTTTATTAGTATTCTCGTATTAAAATATTAATACTTTTAATTTTTGTATGTTTTGTGGTACTGACTATAAATTTGTAACATTTTTATATTCTATTGAGGTAATTAAAATAATATAAAACAATGAAAAAAAAAATATATTTCTAACCTGGTATATTGTTTGCAACATTCTTTTCATCGGTATAGCAATTCTTAAAATCGCGATTGGACAAAACTAATATATTTTATGTGTAAAAACGTAATATAATTATATTTTAATACATTTTATAGAAAAAATAGTATTTATGCATACCTTTATTTAGCCAGATACAGATTTAATTTACACTTCAGTGAAACTATATACTGAATTAATTTGGTTTTTAAAACTTAGTATAATAATTTAAATACTATAAATATATGTTAATTAGTTTATTAATTGTTTTAATATCATGAAAACTATTTTATTTCATTGATGACAAAAGTATAAATTGGTAATATCACATCAATTCATGTTTATTGATTAAAATATAAGTGGCTATTTCTGACATTGTTTTATCAGTTCAATATTTAAATTTTATCGTTATATTATCAACTTAATGAAAACAAAAAATATGAATTAAGAACTTAAAAAAAAACTATATTTTTGTTTTTACCGTTTGTTATATTTTTATGTTCCCCAAAAATACTTCATTAATAATTTTATTTTATATACAAAATTATTATGTAACGAGCGAGTCATTATATAGGTAGTATATTAATTTACTATGTTATATTACCTTATCAAATTCTTTTTATTTAATTAATTTGAAATTTCTATTTATATTTGTAAAATGTCTGTTACATATTGATTTTAAAATTTATATTTATATATCATCGATTTCATATATTGTTTTATACGGTTTCTTTTCTTTGTACTATTTCGAATTTATTTATTTTTTTCATTTTCGTCCCTACACTTTTTGCATTTACAATTATTCCACCGGCTATTCAATATATTAAATTTTAAATATTTAATATTTGTAATTAAAATCGATGGCAATCTTCTCTATTAACATAGTTTTATTATTTAAATTTTGGCGTAAAAACTTCACTTTCGACGTTAAATGTTTTTTTTCAAATTGATATAAACGAGACGTAATATTACACGAATGTTATGTCGTTCTTGAATTTAGCTCTGAACATGAGTGGCGAAGACGTCATGAACGATCTAAGAGGTCTCACAGACGATCACCGACATCAAACAGAAGACGAAGACATCGTCATCGAGATGAACGTTCTTCATCACGACAACATCGTCATCATGAAGATCACCAGCAGAACTCTAATACGGTCAGTACCCAACACATTTCACCCTTGAGCCGTTCGACAATTACATACACACGTGCGCGTATATACTCATATACATACATGCATACGTACATACTTGCTCATTTAATGAACATGCACCCATACACAAACAAGAAAACTCATTCATTCGAATGATCTTCCTTCACATGCATATAATGCACAATACATAAATTCAACAGTATTCATATAGTGTCTCCAATATTTTGCACTACAATTGTCTTTTAAAGGAATGTTCCGTTAACGATAATACGCTTGTCACGTCCGTCATTATTTTTGATCCAGTTAAATTATAAAAGTGTCTGGAATATTAAACGCAAAATATCTACAATATCATATTAAAATTAGTTCGAGCAACAAACCACAATAATATAAGCCGCGCGTTCGTCCATTGTTTTGAAAATGACGTTTATGAAACGTATTACCCTGTCGCTCGTTCTTTTGCGTTCTCAAATGCTTGCAATTTTATCATTGTTTATATAGTTGTTGTTTGATAGACGTTCGAAATTCACATTATCGAAATTGAGGCGATTTGATTGCACGGTTATATATACTTAATACGCATTACAAAATTGATTGGATTCGATAAATCAAAAGTTTGAACGTGTTTGGGTGCTGAAAACACGTGAAAAGAAACTTTTTGCATCGAGTTCAGCATCTATTTTAGTCGGTGAACTATTTTGATCAGTACGCAACCGCCATCGTCGGGGCACGAGCGTCTTTTCGCTCGTGCCAGTTCTAACCATCTTCGAGGATCCGCCCCGTTGACGAAAATCTTGCGTATTCTCATATCGTTATATATCGAACTTTCAACAGATGCCTCATTTTGAGGCATATTATCGTCATGACTGTCCCATCGTGTTTTATTAATAATTGATTTAATTGAAACGTCCAATTCTTAGTCTGTGAAATTATGTGTCCTTAGTGTTTCCAAATAATAAAAATGATTTTTCATTTTATTTATACAGTTCATTAACATGCGTGATACAATTTTATGAAGAAAGTTTGTTGCGTCTGATTACTTCGTATTCAAATAAAATTTGCCAATATAGAAATATGACACAATAATTTGCATCATTCAATTTTTCTCTTTTTAAGTATAAAACTACGAAACCATGGCCGAAGAAAATCAAATACAATCAGATAAGTTGCATACTAATAATAATCAAAACAATCGCAAAAGGTTTCTAAATTCGAGAAGAAATCCTCCCAACAATGTTTTGTTTAGTTGTCAGCCTCCACAAGTATTTGATCATATGTTAATACCACACTTGCAAGCTTTATCGTTAGACAATCCATCTTTGCAAAATTTAAATTCTTCAATTAGTCATCATGATCCTAACAATAATAAAGAAAATATTGAAAATATATATAACCAATGTGAAGTTAGTAAAAGCCATGATCATTTACCAACAACTGTGGACGTTGATAATAATTCTGCAGATTGTGCTGCTGCTCCAGCTGAAGATTTAAATTTGTCTACACAACAATCGAATGAAGCAATCATTAATGACGGAGACAACAGCTTTAAAAATAATAGCGATATTTTTTATTCCAATGTATTTCCAGAAGAAGTGCTTGCTTTGAATAATCTTTTAAATAATGATATATCTCTTCCGTCGCAATTTCAAGAAAATTCCTTAAGCGATCCTGCAACTTTTGATATTTATGCTCAGAATACAATTTATAATAATAGTAACGATTTTAATATCAATCAAGACGCATCAAAAATCACAGCATCCGATCCATATTACGATGTAAAACACGATATTAACGAAAGACCAATTGCATGGTCATCTGCTTCTTTGATTTTGAATAATCCATTTTATGATTATTCACTTGCTTATAATGTTAATGGTGAACCTGTGACTCAAATTGTATTCCCCGATAATTATTTGTCCGTTGAAGATGCTTATATTCCTCCTTACAATTTAATTGATAATATTCATGCACCAATGACTCTACCAGAAGGTACTGTACCGTATGAATATTTTTATCGAAACAACAATTTTCCTGAAACACCTTCCTGGAATATGTCAACTCCACAATATGCAAATATTGAAATGATTTCTGAAAATTTAACTTGTCCAGAACAATTAAATTGCGAAGTTCTAAATACTTCGCAAAATATTCCTTACTTACCCTATGATAATTCGAACGTCCAATATACTAATTATCCACCAAGCGTTGACGACACTGCCTATTTAAATGTACCTGAAAATCTACATTTTGTTCCTGATTTTTATGAGACAGCTCCTGAAACATATTCTGGAAGTTTATCGCCATATTTGGACGATAAATCACAAACATCACCATTTTTGCAAGATGGTAGTTATGTGACACCTAGAGAGTCTTTTGACGTCTCAACTACAACATCGCCAACAAAAGAAGTAGAAGATTTAATCGATTTTATTAAGAATGATAATAGTAGAGAAGTTAGTCGGGAACAATCATCCGTTCGACCTGAGTTAAGTTTAGATGCACCATCTAGTTTTTCTATTGATTACGATCAAAGTTCTATTCATGCCTATGGTATTGCCACAACACAAGATTCTATATGCGATTCTCTCGATCCGAAATCAATCGGAACGTTTTCGGCGGAACAAACTGATGAAGAATCGAGTAGAGTGATTACTCCAGATGAAACCGAAGGTGAAGAACAACAAACTCAAGTGATCGACGAAAGAACGTGGGATTGGTTGCCTTGTAGTAGTACAGGCCAAAATTCAGAACCGACTCCTCATCAAATTAGAGTTTTAGATCCTGAAGGAAATACTGTTGGAATCGAAGAATGTGCTCCAAAGCAATCAAGCACTCGTTCTACTTCAGTTTCATCCCAAGAAGAGGTTTGAAAAATGAATTGCTTTGCATAACATTAAATGTACGGTTAACATTCAATGATTATCAAAAGTAGTAGAAAAACAGAAACCAAATTGAAAATTCTTTTTCTTTAAATTCTGTACATTTTTCCGTTTGTATAATTAATTGATATTGTTCACCTACATCAATTTTTCATTTTAGATAAATTTTTATAGCATCTGCGCAAATTTGGCAATTTTTTCATGATTAACGGATTGGTTTATTTTAATATTACGCTAGTTTTGTTATTTTGGATATATCACTATGTGTTTGTATACGCAATAATTTTATACACGCGCACATGCGCACGCGTGGATGTGTTTCAATGTTAAATTTTTCCAACAAATTTTTTGAGCTTGATGTTGGCGATCTTACATTCGAGTTATTTCAGTCCTCGTAATATACAGTCATTCTGATTGATTTTGTAGCAATATATACTAATCATAAAATTTAGTATCGTCAAAAATTAATTTATGATTTTAAAAAAGTAATAAAACTATTGGTTTCGATAAATTCTTATTTTATAATTTTATTATTTATTAATGCGTTATTTACATTGAAAATTTTATTTCATCGGTACGCGACTTGTGGACTTCAATAATTCAGTATAGACCACAACATCGCATTTTTGTTGCTAATTTTACACTCGATAGTCAGCTGACACTAGCGTTTTAATGCGCAATTTCGCTAACAGATGGCTCAATTGCAATATTTTTCTTTAGGTTTTATTTACCTAATATACGTTTATTAAATATAACGCGAATTTTATTTTTAGGTGATACTTTATACATTTTTAATAACATTCATCGCATTTAATTTAATTATCAGTTCTTTCCTCTGTTTTGGTTGACAAATAATGTTAATGTCTTTTATGTATTATATTGAATTTTAATTAATATTTATATATTTTTTTCACATGAAACGCATTTATATCATCGAATATTAATTCGACTAAAACAAAATTCATTTTTATTCGTATTAAATTTGAATCATTTTGAAGAAGATATTTTTGTCTTTCCAATTTTAGCGGATTCAAACAAGTATAAATTTTGGCACCACGTTCGTTGAACGAAAAAATCTATATTGCTCATCGTTTTTAAGAAAAAAATAAATCTTTCTTGTTTTACGAATTTATATTTTGGCAATAAAATTTTCCATCCAAGAATTCAATTATGCGAAATATAATTATATGTTTAACATATATAGCTTGATAAATGTAAATGTAATTAAAATTAAGGTTATCACGCTTTGCTTACAAGTCTATTGCTGATAACCTCATTCATAGGCTACATAAAATTACATAGTTCATATTTTTATTTTTATCATTTTACTTTTCACAAAACCTTAAATAAATTAAAAATTATTATAATTTTATTATTTTTTTATAGTAATAGCATAAATTAATTAAATTAGACAATTCATTTCACAGTCTGTTTATATTTTTCACATCGTATTATACGTATCCTCGACCTCAAATTTTTGTTGATATCCGTTATTTTATATTTCCTTGATGACGGATGGTGTTGCTGTTGATAATGTTTTTTTTTTGTCGACAACAGACTCAACCGATAAACATGTATTTAATTAATGAATAATCTCATGTCTGGAATATAAAATTTATTATTAACGATTTTACTAATGTAACTTGTCGTGTGTTACATGCTTTACTTATAAATTGAAATGTCGAATATTGTGTATACGTGGTTCAATATACTAGCATTTCTGGATAAAATTCTTAAGAGTGCTATTATTTGTAGTGTTACATATTTAAAGAATGTTTTGCCTTCTTTAGAAGACGTTTACAGATTTTTTGATCCTTATATTAATAAGTGGAATACACATTTAAAAATATTTTTATCTTTTGTTCTCGAGGTTTTTTGTGATGATAACAATGAATATGCATCAACGGTAATATTATATATTATACAATAATTTATTATTTTGTATTATATTTTTTTCTTTAAATATTAAAGATATTAAATTTTACAAAGATTGTCAAAGACCTCCAATTTTCCTAATTTTACGTGATAGACTTGATTCTAGAAATAAACACAGCAGTTCTTATAATTTGTACGTTCTATTCCCCTCTTTACCAATGTCATCCTCTGTTTACGTGGGTGTTGTATTTTTATGCCAGTTTTCAGTGACGCCGATTTTTTTTACATATTTTCATATAATAAGATCAATATTAGAAATCCAATTAATTTTAAAGTTTCCAATTCTTAAATCCTATATTTGCTTTGTCTTCTAAAACTGCTAACTGCATATATTTATAATATAAAAGTAAATATTTATTACTTTTATACAACACATATTTACATTCATTCATCAGTCTACGTATTCATGTGTTTTTAATGTTAAATTAAGT
Organism: Leptonema lineaticorne; assembly: GCA_024500535.1. Lineage (NCBI taxonomy): Eukaryota > Metazoa > Arthropoda > Insecta > Trichoptera > Hydropsychidae > Leptonema > Leptonema lineaticorne. The sequence goes on along the minus strand of JANIJI010000013.1, from coordinate 8,531,546 downwards.
TGGGAATCTTAATTCAAATGGCACTAACTCAAAAGATGACAACCCGAGCCAGTAAGCGGTCAATACGACCATCAGTATTCTGCGAATGAGCCCGCTTCTGGCTTAGTGATATTTTTAGTGCGGCAATATTTGGCACCGGAGCCCAGCATCAGACATTGCTAGCAACCAACTCTCTCCCGCGAGATAACTTTTTTACCTAGGTGTACCCGAAGAACTGGTATATCTTTAGTTTCATCCCTGTCCGCCGCGCCATCACGTCCACTTATGTGGAGATAAACGCACTTCAATTCTTCCTAATTCGTGTTGATTTTTTTTTAAAAACTTCTGTCAAATTTTATGAAAGTGAACATTTTAGTGCTGTTGCTTTGGAATTGATTCATGTTTGTGTGCGTGTTTTATGTATGTGTATCAAACAAAAGTGCATATTTAAATATATGATGTGTTGTATGTACTATTAAAAGAAATATTCTGTTCTGAGTTGCAAATTTATCTATCTTCATGAATATAATTTTCTGTTATGGCGTCTTCAATGTCAAACAGAAGCATCGGCGATGCTTCTTCCCGTCGACATCGTTATGCCAGGGCTTCCACTACTAGTGTTACACAGTTATTGTCCGACAGTTGTTCCAGTTTATTGAGTAGATTAACACGTCGGGGTCCCTCTGAGAAACCAGATCGAAATGCGAATTTAACTTCTTTTAATTCGAACTTGAGTAAGCCACGATACGATGATTTCAAGTTATTCGATTTCAAAAAAGATTCTGCCCTCAATAGTAACAAACATTATGAAGACAATCAAAAATACGATCAAAGATCTGATGGATTAACTTATGGTCTAAATAAACAACGTACTGGCGAAAAAACACCTATTCTATCTGCTTTCGGAAATTCTTCAAGAAGTCGACAAGATATTACACCAATTAGATCGTATGCTAGTACTAAAACAAAATCAGAAGATACTCGTCCTCTACTTAGTACTTTTGTAGGTCAAAAAATTAGACAAAAAGTAACTGAAGAATCACCTGTGTTAAGTTCAGGTAGACAACCACTTAGAGAAACAGATACTAATAGAAATACATCAATTAATGCAACTTCAACTGTATTGGGTACGACCAGAAGTAGATTAGAAGATAAATACTCTGCTGTTTTAGATAAGGTTGCTAGTAGAAAAAAAGAACTAGAAAAAAAAGAGAAAGATGATCGTGATCGAACAATAGAACCGTCCATTTCAAAAAATATTGTGAAAAGTATAACTGCCGCTGTTTTTGGGGAAAAATCATATCCATATGTATCCTCAAATACTCCTAGAGAAAAGACAAGAGATAAAACGCCATTTAAACATAATGCAGAAAAAAAGTCGTCTGCTCATAGAAGTTACATGGACGATCACAAACGTCGTGAATATGATCTTCGAGATATAAATGATAATCGACTCAGTAATATTCATTATTCTCTTGGTGATCGACTTCACGGTAAAGATAGAGATAGCGCGTATAGAACAAAAACAAAGTCTAATGCTGAAAATCGCAGAATATCTCGTACAGGTAAAAGTGAAACTAACGATAGATTAGGACAATTAAGACTTCGTCCTATAAACTTTGAGGATGATAATACAATAGGTAAACGAATTGGTGCACCTGCACCCTTAATGACAAGTGCTTCTTGTGCTGCCGTGACATCGTATAGATCTAACATTCAGCAACAACAGGCTTATGAGGACGATGATGAAACAACTCCAACAGCTGATCCTGCTATATTAGAACGGGAGACTCGTCGTAAAGAAATTCAAAGTTTAATAATGAAATATTCTGCTTTGGACGAGGTATATGGGAAAGGAGAGATAACTACATCTAATACGAAGGCACCCGCTCCTGCAACGACTACCTCAGCACCAGTGATAAATCAAGCATTAGCTCCTGTGTCTAGTTCTTCTAAATCTACTTCTTCTAAACAGCAAAGACCGAAGCATGTCAATGCGGCGACGCCGCCCGTAAGTGCGCGGCTCCAGCTTGCTAACCACACCCGCGCGCTAGTCTTGTATTTTCAGAACTAATGTTTGTTTACGTCACCAAAATGCTCTTGGAATAAACCCACTAACGACTTAATGCGATATTGTGAGAATGCTGACCGAATTGTTATTTGTCGTCAACAATTTTACAAATTCGACTGAAAAATCCAGTTTTTCTTTTCTTCGTTTGTGTACCGATTTAATTCCTCTTTAAAAATTTCCAAGATATCGAAAGATATTTGCTTTTTCCCTGCATTCCAATATTTACAAGATGTAAAATAGGTTAGCACAGCAATTTATAAGTAGAATAATTCTTTTCTATTAATATATAGTGATTAATATTCGTCAAGTTTTTTTCTCTATATTTTTCTAGACATTTTTTTTATTTAACAATAATTAAACGAATTATGATAATTTTTCTATTTTTTATTAGTATTATTTCGTTAATTTAAATTTCATTAATATTTTTTTTTGTAATAATTTCCATAAATTTAATTGTATAATTTAGTTAGCTGAATCAAATAAAGATCTATAATTTATCTGTTAAAGAGATATACTTAAATTAATTTCGTTAAAAATTTCCCTACTATTTATAATTGTAACTTTTATTTTAGATATTTAATTGAACTATAAAATTATTATTAAAATTCCATTGCTTTAAAATATAACGGCGTTTCTTAATCTTTGATAAGTGAAACCCTTTTTAGTAGTCACTTTTATTATAGAACTCTTGTTTTTTGTCATTTCTATTGTGGAATCCCTATGGAGTGCATTGTCTTTATTTATTTTTATACAGTATAAAATATATAATTACGGTGACTTATTTTAGTATCAAAAACATGATAAGGACAAAAAAACGAGGAACGCGAAACACGAACGTTTCTTGTTTTTTTGGTTCTTATCCTGTTTTTTGATACTAAAATAACAGTAATCGTAATTATATATTTTATATTGTATTAAAAAATTGCATCCGGGCTATAATACCCCCTTGCCCTCCTCGCTACGCCACTAATTGTGCCGTTAAATTTTTATTACTTTTTATGTTACTTCCTTAAATGTTATAAAAAAACATGTAACTTTCGCGGAACCCCAGAGTGATCTCCACGGAACAGTTTAAAAAACGCTGAAATATAACATACTATGTATAAAATTAGAAATTATGAAGCCTTTCTGTCGATTTATTTTTTTATACTCACTAAAAATAATCAATTTTTCTATTTTTGTTAATAATTATAAATTGTTTTAATGTCTTGCATTCGTTTATATATTTTCCCGTAATATTTTGAAATTTTATATTTTGCACGATTGATAGTTTAAAATTAATGAACTCACTTTGGTTTCTGATTTTATAATATTTGATGATATGATTTGATATTACACATATTTAATTCATTATAAATAAATATTTATTATGAATTATTATAATTACCAATTTAAAATTTTGTAACACGATATAATCAAGTATTTTTAGTGTTTTGAAGTGTTATCAATGAAATGTAGAGTTATATTAAATTATTCTTTCTTAAACACAATATATGCAATATTGTTTATATTAGAATCATTCCAATATAAAAATCTTTGATATATCGTAAATTATTTATTATTATTATTATTATTATTTTGATTCTAATATTTCTTTTTTTTAATATTGATAAGCATTTATTGTGTCTTTACTTGTATGTCAATGTTACAAGATTTATTAAGTATCAAACAATGGTGTGTAAGTTTTAATACAATTTCAATATCAAATATATATTTTTTCATTGTTAAAGGACATTCAAATTCCTTTGTATTTGTAGATACTGGAAAAAAATTATAGGCATATATTGGAGACACTGAAATATCATATGACATATGAAACTATGAAATGTCGTTAAATAGATAGTACTAGCACCTATAGCTGAAATTGTTCACTTATTTGTTTTTGTATTAGAATTGAACAATTGGGTTATTATCAATTCAAAATATACCCAGAGCTTCAGTGCTTGTCTATCATCTTCACTGTTGTTTGTACATTTTAAAAACCTTACATTGACACTTTCACCCAAAAGATTACAAAACAAATATGTGTAGCCATGTCTGACGGGCATATGTTCCCTTGTCTGATTGTTGGGTACTCTCGCTCGACTTCGTTATGTGACGCGATGGTGACTCGATGACCACTCGTACACGCCCTGCCCGCTGACCTGACCTGACTCGACCTGACCTGATCATCCTGCGCCGTCTTCTGACTGGGGGGTCATCCTGTGGGTCCCGTTTCGCTGATGATCTTCTGGTGGTATTCCGGTGGCTGTGACCTCTTCCTGCTGCACAACAGAGCTCACGGGCGCGTGTGGTCATGGATGATGCCGATGGACATCTAGTCTACTGGCCTGGATATGTTATGGGAAACAGATGTTCGTGCCTTCCACAAATTGAGATAAATATTATACAAATAATAAATAAGAACATAACAAAAACGTTGTTCGCTCGTTCTGCACCTAGCCGAGTTTCTCAATAAATATTCATATAACTTATAAATAGTACTATATAAGAAGTTATTTTTGGGAATCATCTTTATTTAAATGTCTTTTTTATTATTTTTTACTATTAATATAAAATATTTGGAACAAAATTTCGTTAATAATACGTGAAAATTAAAATAAATATTGTGTGCAATCCTAAATTTCTTTTCATTATAAGTGTTTTATACTTGTACTTTTTATTTGAAATTAATCAAAGAAAATTCGTTTGTAATTACATTTAATAGATTTTATTTATATTTGTGAATTCATAGAATTGAACACTTAAGATTAAAAATAATAATAATCTTATTTTAAAGTTAACTGAATTTCATACTTATTATTGCGTGCATAGTTAATTGTCAATTATTTATATTTTAATAATTAAATATTTAAAATGTTTCTAAATTTTCGACGTATCGATTTGTGTTTATTTTCATTGACATTTTTTACGATATGTTAGATCAGTATGAAAATAAAATAGAAATGTTTGTTATAACTATTTGTCTTTTTATTCTAACGTGTTTGATTTTTGTTTGCAGATAAAATCGACGCTACTCTTGGAGAGGGCACATTTGGAAAAGTGGTCGAAGTGAAAGATTTAGAAACGTAAGTACGAGTATTGTGTTACTATTTTTAATGAATAAAAAAAAATAAGAATTAGTGTTATTTAATTTTTATCGTTTCTTTTCCCATATAGAAGTCATACTATGGCACTGAAGATAATTAAAAATGTCGAGAAATATTATGATGCTGCTAAATTAGAAATAATTGTTCTAGAAAAATTGGCAGATCTGGATCCAGATTGCAAACAGTATGTTGTTTTCTTCTACTTTTCCAATATTGCTTTGTTCCGATTAAAAAAATAATAATGATGAAATATGTTTTAGTTTATGTGTAAAAATGTTGGATTGGTTTGAATATCATGGTCATATGTGCATCGCTTTTGAAATGTTGGGCCGTAGTGTTTTTGATTTTTTGGTACGCAATTTTAAAATTTTGATTATAATTATTCTACAAGTTTCTGTTTATTCTCTATCATTAAATTATACATTTAATATTATATTTTTAGAAAGATAATGATTATCAGGGCTATCCAATAGAACACGTTCGTCACATTTCGTATCAACTTATATATTCAGTATTATTTCTTCACGAGAACCAATTAACGCATACAGATCTGAAACCAGAAAATATCCTTTTTGTCGATTCAGATTATGATGTCATTTATAATCCTGAAAAAGTATGTTATTAACGATTTGTTTTCTTAATTAATTACTTGATTGTTTACAATTCAATAAATAATTTTAGAAGAGAGAATATAGAAGAGTGAAGCGAAGTGATGTTAGATTAATTGATTTCGGTAGTGCTACTTTTGATATGGAACACCATAGTACTATTGTTTCTACAAGACATTATCGAGCACCTGAAGTTATTCTCGGTTTGTATTTACACATACATACACACACACACACACACACACACACACACACACATATATATATATATATATATATATATACATATTACAGCACCCTTTTTCATTTTAATTATTTTATAGAACTTGGATGGGCTCAACCGTGTGATGTCTGGTCCATTGGATGTATCATGTTTGAATTATATCATGGTACTACTCTATTTCAAACACACGATAATCGAGAACACTTAGCTATGATGGAAAGAATATTAGGAACTATACCAAATAGGTATCTTGTTTTTATTTATTTTTTCAGAGTATTGTGTATAATAGTGTATTTCAAATTATGTATTGTTTTAGAATGGCACGTAAAAGTAGAACAAGATATTTTTATTATGGTAAATTAGATTGGGAAGAAAAAAATTCAGCTGGTAGATATGTTAGAGAAAATTGTAAACCTTTGCTTGTAAGATTTCATTTTGAATTTTTCTTTCTTCACTATTGAATAATTTTATAACATAAGAAATATTTTATTTTTTAGAGATATTTAGAAAGTGATGATGAGGAACATAGACAATTATTGGAGTTAGTTGCACGAATGTTAGAATATCGTCCTTCAGAAAGAATAACACTTCGAGAAGCTTTACGTCATCCATTTTTTCAACGCATTCCGCCACATCAGAGATTGGGTAATTTTCTATCAACATTGAAATATGTAAAATTTGATTTGTATACTAAATCTCAAATTGAAAGATGTTAATGTATTGTAATTTGTCCAGGTAGCGACGTGAGTGAAAATGGTCATGAAAGATCTCATAGTCTATCAAGATGAGGTAGTTTAAGAGGTGCACCCTATGGAAGAGATCATCGATGGTGCTATGTGCAATCACCATCTACTTCATTTATGCAACCGCCATCAATACCGCCTCCTCCATTATCATCTTTTTATAATGCACCTCTATATTATCATTCTTGATTTTCGTTGTATTTGGTAATGATTATTATACAGGTTGCTATCTACAAAGAATAATTTTTTAAAAACTTCTCGTTTATAATAATTAATACAATTTGCTTTATAAATGATACCACCAATCATTACTTAAACAGTTTGTAATATATATATATATATATATATATATATATATATATATATATATATATATAATAAGGAACTGCTGTGAAATTGGACAACTTCATTATAAGTGTTTTTTATGCTTTGTAATTTATTTTATTTGTGTATAAAATTTACGAGGTTTAGAGATTTATGGATATTGAATTTAATTAATGAAATGAATTTTATTGAAGTGTGATCATTTTCATTTTTAGTAACATTCAAGAACATTTTAGTGGAGATCGTTTTTTTTAATTTATTTAAGGAATTATATTTGTTTAATAAAGTTTTGCTGACATTCATTTCCATATAAATGAATTTAACACACATCAGAAACTAATATTTGTCTATGTTTTATGATTTATCTAATAATATACCAAAAATTTTTTCATATTAAATTGTTAGTCAGTGGTAAGTATTATATATATTTTTAATCTCATCTCAATAAATCAAAATCAAATGTATATACATAAAGATTTTTTTAACTCGTTCATACTATATAAAATAAAATGTAAGAACAAAATTTATTTTTTTATTTTTAACAGAAGTGAGATTAATTAGGAAAATCATTCCAAAAACTCATGTGATGAAATTATTAAACTTTAATTTCTGTTGATTTTCAAATCATCATAAATATTAACCGAGTTAAAATATATTTTTTGTGGATTTTGTTGCTTGATATTAATAAATAAATATTTGTTTCTATAATAATTCATATTCATATAAATTGTTTTGATTTTGAATGCTGTCGAAAATTGTAATGTCGAAACGCTAAAAAACGCTAGACTAAAAGTCTTCACAAACATTCTTTGAAAGATATTTTTTTGCAATATATTTCTATTACGTAAAGAAGAAAATTTTCCTTTTTCGTCGTTTTATTGATATGAATGAAATGAAATCATTAATTTGTTATGATCAATGTGACAACTTTAAGAACTATTATATTTTTCCACATATTAACACAGGTATTTTATTACTTTTTATAGACCAATTCTTTATTCATATTAACCATTACGTGTGTCAAATAAGACTTAAAATAGACACTGTTTATGTTATTTATTGTAATTTATAAAATCCTTAAAAACTTTTTCCATGTAAAATATATAGCTTTTTTAGATCATAGATGAAATTTCAACATTGAAGATATATATATATATATATATATATATTCATAAACATAGTCAAATATGTAAAAAGTCTTAATGATAAATTTATATTTATTTAAAATTGCAACCAAACGTTTTTAAATGTGGAGATTACAGGAAAAAACCATCTATAAATTTGCATATTACGATTATTATGCGCCCTAATATTGTAGAATCACGTCTCGTATTTTGTGAAAATAAAATAATTCATCAGAATCTTTTTTTATTATTCTAAAAAAATCCTTTTTTTTAGCAATATAAGAAGATAAATTATGCATTTCTTGTTTCCAATAATAAATAAAGGAAAATCGTATACTACGTATTTATATTATAAAGATTAAAAAATATAGTGTCATAAACAATTTCCTCAATCAGTTAGTCACGTGTTTAGTATATTAATGCAACTACTACATATCTAGCGCATAGGATTTCGCTAAAATAAACAGATTATAATGAAATATGTTACATGTGAAAGATTGTAATATTAATAATTAAACGTAAATTCATATATTTGCTAAACGAATTTGATGATTTTTAAATTATATCCGATTGAATATTTCACAAATTATTTTCTATCATTTATTTGAATTTGAATTGTTTGGTAATTAAAGGAGTAGAAGATTAGTCTTTAGATTTTTACATATCTGTAACATTGTGATAAACTTTTTATTTTGTATTATATTATCGCCCAACACGGGAAGGGAACCATTTCGTTTCTAAATGCCATTTTTACTAATATTAAAGGTAATTAAAAAGTCGAAAATATTTGTAAATTTAAACTTGGATATATTATTTGATCATAAAAAAGCTCTTTTCGTGAAACGACGAAAGGCCGCAAGTTTCTTCGTTTGTGTTGAAATATATACATTTCATATATATATATATATATATATATATATTTATATATATATATTTATATATATATATATATATATATATATATATATATATTTATATATATATATATATTTATATATATATATTTATATATATATATATATATATATATATATATATATATATATATGTAATATTGAAAAAAAACATTGCACAAAAACATAAAAGGCCGCATACAGCTAAGACCCCAGTCTCTACCTCTGGGCTTAACATATTTTTTCTGAAACCAATCAACTATTGGAAGTCTAGAATTGAAATATATAAAAAAATCATATTGAGTAATCTTTCAAAATTCCCTTATATATCTAGTTTTTGTTTTAGTGAAGGTAGTAAAAAACAAAATAAAAGGACAAATTGGAGCAAATTATATTTGTCATATTTTGTAAAAGAAAACATTAAAAGTTAACAAATTTATACAACATATAATTAAAAAAAATGAAATTAAGTAAATTTTATTGCTCAGAATTTACATCAACAATACAAATAACATTCAATAATAACAGCGTATATGGCTATGCACCATTTCTCTTGTTTTTTTTAATATCCCTGAAAAATCACATCTACAAAAAACTAAAAGTCAGCATTCTTTTAAAGTTCACTCCAAAAAACTACGTTGGGTGCATTTATGATATTTAAAGTATACATGTATATATGCAGTATATACTTCCAGTGCGAGAACACGTATATGGTATGAGTATTTCACTAATTTGCCACATAAAAAATTGTGGTTTTCGTTTTTAAATTACATTAGCGTTGATTCAAAACCAAAAACGTAGGATGTGTTATGAATCAATTGATAATACTTAATAATTAATAATGGTTTTCATATTCAGAAATGCTTATATAAATAATATACTTCTTTACATAGAATTAACTTAGAAAGCGAGACCAGCTTCTGAATAAGTTGTGAAAATCTTTTCAATAGAGTTCACGTATGCTGCAGTTCTCAAATCCAATCCGAGATTCAAAGACATTGCAGTTTTCATGATGGCCTAAATTAAGTTTTAGAATTAATAAATCAATAGTGCGTACAAATTTATAATAACATTCGTTTTAACAGGCACTTACCCTTGCAGAACGTTCCATTGTATAATCAAGACCTGAATGTACAATATCCTTTTCAGAAGCACCAGATATTCTCTTTTGGAAACTTTCAGATGGTGTTACTGGAATACGTCCACCGACACGACCAAAGCGTCGTTCTAAAGATTCTTGGACAGATTCTAAAATAAAATTCAGAAAATCATAAATGTTTTTTATATAGAATATACTGTATAAAAATTATACATATTACAAAATTAAAAATTTACCAAGTAAATGATAATTGGATTCCCTTTCATATTTAAAGGTAAGACGACCATATGAAACGTGATTTAAGTTCTTGAGCCATTCGAAGAAAGATACTGTTACACCACCAGCGTTAATGTAAAGATCGGGAATAACCAGAATATTACGTTCGATTAAGATTGCGTCTGCAGCTGGAGTGGTCGGTCCATTAGCAGCTTCGGCTATAATCTAGTATAAAAACATACTATTAAAAAAAAAATATTTTAAATTATATTGGTTAAAATTTTGCAATTCAAAATTTTACTTTAGCTTGAATTTTATGGGCATTTTCTTTGTGGATAACTTGTTCTATAGCGGCTGGAATGAAAATATCACATTTTTCGAACATAAGATTTTCTCCTTCATAAGGTTTAGCACCAGGAAAACCGACAATTGTACCACTTTCATTACGGTAATCTTCCAATGCCTAAAATTATATTATTATTAAATATACAGAGCAAAAGAGAATAAAATTGTTAGCCCATTTCCTTACTTTTGGATCGATTCCTTCAGAATTGTAAATAGCTCCATCGTGTTCAATGATACCGATGCAAGTAGCACCTGCTCTATGTAAATAACGACAAGTATGAAGACCGACATTACCGAAACCTTGAACGATAAATGTCTTACCACCCCAACCAGGAGTTGTACCTAAAATATAATATAAAAAAAAAATAAACAAAGAAATTATCATACGATATTAAGATAATAAATTATATACCAATCATGCTCATGTAATTCGCTTCATTAATGAAGTTTTCCAGACCATGGAAAACACCGCGACCTGTAGCTGACACACGACCGTGAATACCACCCTAAAGTATTTATAATTATAAAAAAAAATATTACACAATAATATCAAACTGTATTAATGTAATTATTAAAAAAAAAAGATAAAATAAAAATCACCTGATTAATTGGTTTTCCAGTCACGCAAGCGTGAGCATTGATATCATTGTAACCAACAGTTTTGGCATATGTGTCAGCAATCCAAGACATTTCTCTTTCTCCAGTACCCATATCGGGAGCTGGTACATCAATACCGGGACCTGCGAACAAATAGTAAAAATGACGTTCATTATGTTATATAATTGGATATATCATAAAATTACATAAACATATATAGTTTACCGATGAAACCCTTCTTTGCGAGTTCAAGGGTGAATCGACGTGTGATTTTTTCCAATTCATGTTCAGAATACTCCTTGGGGTTTATTTTAATACCGGCCTTGGCTCCACCAAATGGTACGTCGACGCACGCACATTTGAAAGTCATTAGAGCCGATAAGGCTTTCACTTCATCGCGGGTAACGTCCAGAGAAAAACGGATACCTGAAAAAAAAGTCATCTCAATGTTAACCGCATTTTTTTTTTATTCAATATGAAAGGTAAATATTCGTTCTCTTCGCTTATAAAGTGTTTGCTCAGAACGTTTCAACACAAATAAATATTATATATAGGAGTTAAAAACAAACGCATACAATTTCCAAATAATAAAATCTAACAAACTTGTTTTTGTGCTAGTTAGAAAAATATAAAGAGAAACAAGAATTTTAAAGAAAAGGAAGCAGACACTGCCAAGGACGTCGGCCAGTTATATCACATGTTGAGTGAGTATTTTAGAACGTGGAATATTTCTTATTGGCCCAGTGCAAACCTACAGAATGCGTTTGTAAATATCATTAAGAAAATACAACAGTGAAGATTTTTATACACGTTCATTGATAAAATTTTTTATATAAATTTGATTTATTTCATTATTATATATAAAATATGAAAAAATATGGTTTACATAATTAGATATTTTTTTATAATTATTTGTAATAAAAATAATACTATTTTACAATTATAATGAACTTTCAGTGAATAATTAAAATTATGATTATAAGTATATACAAAATTCCAAATTGATTACAGAAAATCTATATAATACAATATAACGTATATATGTATACATTATTAATTATGACTATATCTGAAATATTATATAAGAAAACAAATACTAAGATCATTTATTGATTATTTCACAACTGCTATTTTATAATACGACAAACATTTATACGTGTTCATAGTAAAACTGAAAGGAAAGTCAACGATCTTTTTTTTTTTAGATAAAATGCACAAATCGTTATATGCTCATTTCCAATGATAAAAAGTGTATAAAGCATTATGGAATCACGGTTCCCGGGTTACAAGCGAAAATAAACCCATTACGAAACTGGCGCAGAAAGGTAGAGAACTCAAACGGTTGCTAGGCACATGCGACTTTGAAACAAAAATATATATAAATGAAAAAAATAAATTTTTTTTCCTCTATCGAACGACAAGCATAAAAATGCGATAACGGTTAAACGCTGAGATAAAAGTCATTATTATTATTATTATTATAGCATTGCTGAAAAGATTTCATTTCTACATTTTTCAACGCGAACTCACATTTGTTATAAACAGCATTCAATGTTTCAGAGATCGCAATCCGATCGCATGGATTCCCCCATCTATAGATTTAAATTAATAATAGTAAAATATTATACTATATAATAAATTAATTCGTTCTAATTTTTATCTACGTCATAAAATATTACGTAACAAAGTGACGTATGACCACACCTCCGTCGCTGGCGCGTGTTCATATTCTTCACGTGACGATTTATCAATTCGTATATATTTCGCAAATTCAACACGTTCACTTTTAATAAATAAATGTTTATAATAATAATAAAACGATAGATTTTCTTTGACGTTGCACAATTAAAATAATGCTTTCCAATTTCAATTGAACGATAGAACAAAATTTAACATATTTCAAGAATGAATGTGTTATATAATATAACAAAAAATGCTGAATCAAAATAATAAGACATATCTAAAATAATAATAATAGAAAATAAACTTTAAAATGCTGATTAAAAAGAATGTCTCGAATAAAAATAATTCTAAGTGTATCTTTCATGTTTTATCAACGTCAACAAGTTTAATTGGTTAATTTTATATAATTTGGCAAAGAACATTAACATGTATGATGCCATATATTATCTTTGAATTAAAAATAAAAAAAAATGATCGTTGTAGACAAAAATATATAATATAATACGGTATAAAGAACTAAAGCCGATAAATAACATAATAAATTAACGTGTTAACGATATTCATTAACTTGCTATCAAAAAGTAATAAAACGTAAGATATTTAGTGGAGAAAAAAGGGAAAAATAAAATTAATTTCACCTTATCAGAGCCCCAAATTATCATTAACTCAAGGTTACCAAATCTGTGTTTTTTTTATTTTTCGTTTTTTTAATAATATAAATTTTTTAAAAATACAGGGCAATGTTCTAAAAAGAAAAATGCATACATTTTAAATTATATTTCTAATTCGACAATCGAATTTAATAATAATTTGAGGTAAATATTCATGTATTAAATATAATTAAATTACAAACCCTGTTTAAAACTAAGAAAATACTAATAAAATCTTCATAGCTATAGTAAATAACTTACACTTAAATCTAAACCGCAATTAAATATAAACCATAGCTTAATATTTTAAACAAAAATTATCAAAATAACGCGTGATTATAATGATTATTTAAAACACGTTAAAATTTCGAAAATTGAAAAGTACATGTTAATACATCAAACGTATGATGATTCGAACAGCACATGATTCTTCATTAACACATGCAGTATAACAAATTGAGTCATTTTCAACAAATAATATTTACAGCTTATGTGAAACAGTTATAATTGAAAACTCAAACAAACATATTTTGTACTTAAACAGGCAATAACCTTATCGTTTATACAATGACAAATGTTAAAACGATAAAAAAAAACAATATTAGATTGGCGACAATTGACGTAGCGATTCATATACAATATAATTGAAGTTCAATTAATACATGGTAATAATACAAGAAAAATAAGATGACAAACAATTGATGTTTTTTTGGGTTGTTCTTTCATTATTTCGTATCATTAGAATGAAGTAATTTGAGATAATGTGTGTAAAAACAAAGTATTTACAAAAAGTGCTGTTTTTATTAGAAATTTTTACCGCATATATAAAACGTAACAAATATCACAAAAATTCTTTAATCCTAGAAAAATAGAGAATCAAAAATTATAGTTCGTTCTAAATTCTAAATTTAAAAATGTCAACGATTACAGTGGTAAAAACAAGAGCGAAAAAACCTTGACACGGTGACCCATATGACGATAATATTTCATATTTCTAACAGGAAAAAAAGAAACAATTAAATAAAAAAAAATATGTCAATCAATTAAGTTAACGATCAACAAGATCAGCAATATGATAATACTAAAAAAAATGTAAGATTATTCATGTTGGCTGTTTATAATCTTCGTATTGGATCATTCTAGAAGATTATTAAACCGATCATTAAACCTGTCGATGTTAAAGATAAATAACATCCATTTTAAAATTAACTGATAAGGAATAAAATCATAGAATTTTTTTATATTGAATTCTATGTGAAACGACATCAATTTGTCAACAATTATCAAATAGAACTTCAATAAAACTAATCTTAATCAAATATAATAAAAAAATCATACCACGGATGTAGTTATCAATGCGATTTTTTATATTATATTTTTTTCACATAAACAATTATCTAAATAGGCATAAAGATATATAAAAATTATATCAAACAAATAATACGCTTCAATGTTACTGTAACTAATTAATTGTACAAAAAAAATTAATTATAATTGGTCCATATTTAAATTTATTATATATGGATAAGAAAAAACGTGTTTTTTTTATGTTTCAAAAAAAATGACATGACAACGCGACATCTCAAATCTGGTTTGTAAATCGATATCAAATCACGTTAAATATGTTTTTTTTTATATACATTCTGAACTTTAGTTGCCATGCAAAAGTGTCAAGTATGAGTTTATTGGCCTCGTAAATTAGTGTCGATTTGCACTTGAAAAAAAAACTATCAATGTCAAAATGAACGTTCAAAAAAACAACATATATAATAAAATATCGGCAGCATTGATTTAATATTTATACAACACAATTTATTGAAGCAAACTATAGATTTATTTTTGTACTATTATTCTGTATTATCTTTATTAGTCAAATATATATATATAGTTTTTGTATTGAGGTATTTAATTATCATATCGCACTTGAATAAATTTGAATTAAAATGTGGATATGTACAATAATTTGTTGCCAAATATTGTTGATGTATAAAATAATACAAATATGTTACAGTGTAATGTTTATTAATATGCAATTATTAATAAACATTTATAAATATATGATAATATTTAATATATGAAATTTTATCACATAATCAATATAATAGGAATTTAATATATATTGTATATCAATTTTTAATTGTTTCTTAGAATATCAGTTACTAATAAATATTAATATTAAACTTGTATACATTAATTTAATAAGATATCATATTTAATTAATTGTTAAATTTGCAATACGCAGTTCTAAATAATAGATAATTAAAAAAAAAAGATTATAATATTCAATAAGTTTTTCTTAAAAGTCAATTGAGAAAACCATTTAAGAGTGAAAATAACAAACATTAAAAACTTTTTTCTACCCAAATAGAAGTAAATAATCCAAATAGAAGGAAAATATTACTTAAATCTAATGACGATGAAACATATACATATAATTCACAAGAAATGTGTAATTTAGTCGCTAATGACATAAAAACCCCAAATATCAATAAAAAAAAGTTAAAGAAATTATTTGCAATTGCCAAAAATATTTTTGTGCAATTCTTATTTTAATAAAGATAAAATAGATATCACATATTTTGACAATTTCTAGTCTCTGATTTAATGAATTATACAGGACATTTTCAATTAATATTACACTTAAAATATATTTAAGACATAATAAATAAAATACAAATATCAATATAACATTAATTTAGCAATTCCTTATTATCCTTATTATTCCTTATTAAAAAATTTAAACCAAATAACATGAGTATACTGGTTAAAACTAAATATAATATCAATCAAATAAAAAGCTATTTATGTGCTTCCCCATTTATATGAAAATCAATGTATAAAATTTCAACCGTGAAAATATTCAATTATATAAATGTGAAAAAAAAAAAATTCATTTACAGTCCTTCGCTTTATAAGAATTCCTATGCATTTCACATTACTTGTAGAATTTTCACACTTTTAAGAAGTTAAATCGTTTAATCAATAATTTTAAACGTTTCCTAGTTTGTATCATTGTGAGATAATATGTTTTATAATAATAGAAGACGATGAAATTTCGAATAACGAAAAAAAATATTATGTTAAGTATTAAACAAATATAATAGACTATAATTTCATACATCGAATATTATGCAAATGTCACATATCTATTTTTACAGAAGCTTTCAGACAAAATGATTTCATGACAAAATCAAAATTTTTTCTTTGGAAAATGTCCAATACATAAGAAAATGTCTATTATATATATATATATATATATATATATATATATATATATATATATATATATATATATGTGTGTGTGTGTGTGTGTGTGTATATATATATACCATATATTTATATATATATATATATATATATATATATATATATATATATATATATATATATATATATATATATATATATATATATATATTATATACGGGCGTATATGCGTGCGTATATGTTTGTATTTGAATTATGGAAAAAGTCAATAATATTTTATAAAAAGAAAAAAAACTGACGAAAAACTAAAAAAAAAATTTTTTTATTACTTCTGAATTTAAAAAAGTACCAAATTTAGTAGTAATTCTTTAGTCGTCCTACAAAAATTGTTGATAGCTTGATTACAAATCTTATTTTTTTAAAATACTAATGTGTAGGAAATATAATTTTATGCATCGAATTAGATTTTAACTTGAATCTAATAAAAAAATATTTATATTTTGACACTCAATTGAATCTTGCTGAAAATATGTAACTATAAAACAGAATTCAATATATCTTTACAAGTCTTATCATAAAAACTTACATTTTTTTCATTCCAGATTCAAATCGTAAAGCAAACACTTAAGTATTTCGTTATTTACCGTTAGG
Organism: Leptonema lineaticorne; assembly: GCA_024500535.1. NCBI lineage: Eukaryota > Metazoa > Arthropoda > Insecta > Trichoptera > Hydropsychidae > Leptonema > Leptonema lineaticorne. Next base: position 8,514,044 of record JANIJI010000013.1, on the reverse strand, counting down.
CATTTCAAAGAATTGATATTGTTAATTTATATAAAAGTGAATTATATGATACCGTGAACAACTCAAATAAAATAATATTTAATATCGTAAATAAATTTTGTAATTTTGGCATACGAGCGTGGACCATTTTGATTATTTAATTAATAAAAAATCCAACAAATTAAAAAAAATTGTATTCAACAAGTATATTTATTATTCATTGTATAAATGAAAGCGTACAAAATATGTCAATTAATAACATGTTTTTTATTTACTATATATCGATTTTTAATTTATATTTTTATATTTTTAAAATAATTCTGAAACAATATCCGCTAAAGAAATTTGTAGAAGTTGATATTGTATTTTTATTTTTTTTTCAGAAATATATGCTATTAAAATATTTTACACGGCCAATTTAGATTGAAAATATATATACGAATAAGTGTATGTAAAAAAATATATACGACCGCTGAAAAAAAGTGACATTCACCACTTGTGTATTCACATGACGTAAGACATTTTTATTATGCAAAAAAAAACTAAATTCTACACGTTTACTATTTTCGATAACGATTTGAACATACTAATTTTTAATAATATTAAATATAAATTATTATTAGTAATTCGTGAAACGTTTCGAAAAAATATGAAACTTTTTCATATTTTTTTTATTTCTAATCTATGTTTACGTATATCTTTTTCATATAATGTGAAAATTCATTATTGAATAAGTTCTATAGTATAGTGAATTATTGTAATTTTAAAACTGATAAAAAAAACGGAAATACTACTACGCACTCATAGCGAAGAGAACGTGCGAGAAATTGTTTTCATTCTTCGTTACTGTTTTTCTTTTTAGTAGAAAAAAAATGTAATACCTCCTTTGGTGGGCGTACGATGGCTCGAATGTTGAGCTCGATATCCCTGAATCATCTCGTAATCGCCGGAGTCGCGGCGCAGCGGAAACTGTATTTCGATGATGTGATCGCAGGGCTGCATCAGCATCAGGATGCCCTTCACCTTCTTCTTTTTGTCGTCGAGGCTCATGCGGCCCTTCATCGTTTCGACGAGACGGCCCTCGACGACTTGACACGCGCGATGGAAGAAATACTCGACCATGTCGAAGAAGCGCGGGTTACTCATCGTCGGAATGTCTTTCAGCCTGTCGGGGATCACGTGGTCGGCGTAACCGCGCTGCTGAACGCTCTGCGCCCCCATCGCCGACGCCGCTTCGGTTCCCCTCATTAGAGGCTGCAGCGCGGCCCTCGCCAGACGACCCGACGACAACCACATATTCGACGACGGTTACCGACAAACACGAACAAAACCGAACCCAGCGGCCACTGCGCGCCGACTGATGCGCGCTTTTGCCGATTTATATTGCTTCAAATTCCGCCCTCGCATTCGTCTTTCCGGCCATATCGACGTAACGTTACGATATCCTTTACGTAACCCGATCGAATTACGATTTTTTTTTCAACACGAAAAGATTAATTCTAGAACTTCTATCATCGATTTCTAAAGAGCAATCGAATCGTTTTCGGAAAGTAATTTTTCATAAAAATTATAAAATATATAATATTATCACAAATATTAAATTAAATGTAATTAATAATAGTTTACGTTATGTAATTCTTAATGTTTATTGGTTAACGTCCGATCTCTATTGATATACTTTATTTATGTACAGACTTGAGACAAATACGCTTTTTATAATAAAAATATATATTATTGACAACGAAAGTATTGAATTTTTTTTAACTGGCAATAATATACAAAAATAACTGTCAGGTTGACGTTTCCTTATCTAGTACGGTCGTAAATAAATAAAATCTGTGTATAATTACTCGTAAAAACAAATTATAAACCTGTCGCAATATCGTTTATTACCGTTCGTTTACTTGTGCAAATTTATTAGTAATATTAATTTACTTTAAAAATAATCGTCGTAATAATTTCGGGTTCGCTTTTTTTTTAATTATGAATCATTTGCCGCCGGAAATATTATCGGAAATATTTTCATATTTGACATTTAACGAAATTATTAATGTGCAAGAAGTTTCGACGTATTGGAAAAATGTCGCATTAAATCCCTCCGTTTGGTACAATATTCGAGTTTTATACGATTTCGAGAAGACCGATTATAAAGATCTTATCGAAAAAGTTTGCGATCATTTAGATCTAATTAGAAATATTACGATTAGAGGAATAGAATCTCAAAATAACATAAATTTTCTGCTGTGCCTTTGTCCAAAACTTGATGTGTTACAAATGATTATGTGCAGAATCGATAACTCAATAGTGCAACAAATAAATAAATTGACTAATTTAACAGTGCTCCATATAAAAAATTGTTACATGGCGAGAAGCTCTAGAGAAGCCCAAAATTGGGATATTACATTTAATTCGTTTAACAATCTGAAAAATTTGCTACTGTCTGATTTTGGTTTAAGCGATCAAAATTTTGAAAGTCTTTTGACGTGCGATAAAATTATTCATTTAGATATCAGGAAAATTAAAAATATATCTCAAGAAAATATAAGACTTTTTTTAAACCAAAACAAAAATAAATTATTAACTTTAGGACTCTATGCGGGAGAAACTTATAACGACCGCTTATTGGAATATATATCGGACTGCCACAAATTAAAAAGTGTATCAATAATGAGATGCGATAATTTAACAGATAAAAGCCTTACACTATTAAATAAAATTAATCCATCAAAACTAGTTCTATGGGATAATCAGAACTTTACCGATAGCGCTCTATTCAAATTTTTTTCAGACGACAAGTGGTCCAATTTAGAATTTTTGAGCCTTTCTAAAATACAACACATCACTGAAAGAACATTATCATTATTATCTATAAAATGTAATAAACTAAATTTTCTTGGATTATACAGATGTCCAGAACTCTACACAAATGATAATAACTTAAAAATCTTATTTCCTTACACAAAAATTTTTTACGAAGGATAAAAAATTGTATATTTTACTATTCGAATTATGTTTATTTTCAAAATTATATTTGTTTAATTAAAATTTTATTTATTTATATCTAGGTATTTATAAAATATGTATATTTTGTAAATAAAAATATCAGATGATTCAATTTTAGTATTATATTTTTTGTGATAATGGAAAATCAAATCAAAGCCAAATAATGATTAACAAAGATATTTTTCAATTAACATATACATAACAAATCATAAATATATATCATAAAACACACAAAAAATAGAAAAGTGACTAAAATGTAAATACAAGAATGAAGGATAATGTAAAATGAAATTAAATAATCCTTTGATACCAAAAATACATTTTTTTCTCTATAAAAATATGGATGTTTTGTAAATATATTTTACAATCTTTCGTTTATGTGTAATTATATATACAACATACAAGATTTATAAAATACGTAAATGTTTAAAATAGTAGTCAATGAATAAAATAAAACTAAAACGACTTTAATATTGAAATGTTAAAAGTCACAATTTAACGCTATTAATAAAAGAAACTGTTAATTGAATAGGTTCAAATTGATTTTACCTAAAATAATTATTTCACTCATCAACTGATTCATTTATATATTTATAATAAGTCCTATAATTGTTTTGAAGTACTAATTGATTGACTATTCATAAAAACAATTTTAAATAATATAAACACTTTAAAAAGTAATCAAAAAAATACACGACTTTGAAAAGTATGTGTATGAAAATTAATATATGCATGGTATTGCATACTCATACACGTTGATATAAAATAAAGTTATCTTTTATAACGTCCTTTGATTAATTGTAGTGCTTTTTGCATTAGTGGAGCTTTTTTTGGTTTAACGAAGCCACTCGATCTACTGACTGATGAGGTAGAAGATGAAGCTCCAACATTGGTGACTGTTGAAGCATTAAATACAGTACTATTTGCTAGTGACGCAACTCTAGCAGCAGGACTGGCTACTGGTTTCCTTGCTGTGCCATGAATTGCCTATTTTGGAAAAAAATAAATTTTAATTTTACAAGTTTCATAAAAAAATTATCATAATTAAATAAATTAATTTCTATTTACTAAAAAAGTAGATTAAAAATTTCAAAATAATATTTAAATTTTATAATTATTATGCTAAAATTTAACGATCAAAATACGTTAATTTGTTCATGACTAATCGACAAATGTTGTAAACTTGGAAAGAAGCGTTAAAAATAAAAAAAAATACTATTGCAACTGTCTTTCATTGCACAAAACATATGTTAACAATCATATCAGAAAAAAAAATACTAATATTTCACAATCATACCTGTTTTCTTGCTACATTTCTTGGAGGTTTTACTATGCTATCAACGTATGCCATTTTTGTTTGACGAACTGGCTGTGACTTGTCTTGTGATAATTTTATATTTGCAGTCAATGACTTAAGTTTCGCTTCTTGTTCATCAAAACACCTCTAAAATTATAATAGTAAATTTAACAATCGATAATATTTAATTAAAATAAATAATTAAATTTTTGTAATACATAATTACCATATAAGTATCTCTCCATGATTCTAATTCTTGTCGTTGTTGATTCCTAAATCGCCTACTGCAATGAATCTGCCACAAAGCATCTGTGTCTTCTATTAAATAGGGATTGTAATGTTCTAACATAAATAACTGTTCAGGAGTAGCTTTATCAATTACAGGTTTGAGTATTTCATAAGGCACTCCTCCAGTATACTCTAAAGCTGATATAGATATATTTTTATTAAATAAGTGTATAATATAAATATTTAGTTATCTAAAATTACTCACAATTAATATTCTCCTGTAACACAAAAACGCACAAATCATATAATGAAGGTATATTTCCATGAATAGATTTATTTCCAGAAAATACTTTGGTTCTGTAAGGTATTTCAAATAAAAAGAATTAAAATTTTACGAAGAACTACAAAATATTTATTTAAAGTGTTTTATTTTACATGTAAAATATTTACCTTTGATTTTTACTGTTCATAACAACTTTAAGGGCTTCCTCTTCTGATATTGATGGATAATGGCTTTCAATTAATTTAGGAGGAGGTCTAGGAGTATAATTAGGAGAAATATCAGGAAGAGCTGAAATTGATACTGTTAATTGTGGTAATGGCGATAATTTTGAAACGTCTTGTAGAAGAGAAGGAGTCACATTGTTGGAATTATTTTTTGAATTATTATTACTAGACGTTTCAGGAAGAGGATCAAATGATTCTTGTGTAACCTTAATTTTTTTTTTAGAAGATATATTTGACATTGATGGAGAAATCATGCCAAGCGCCTCAGCAAAACTAGCACCTAATTAAATAAAGTTCATTATTAAATGATGTATATAATTAGTTAATAAATAATGTATATATACTACCTGATCCACCATCAATCCCATCATCGCAATTATTTATTATTTTTCTTTTTCTACTATCAGATGTATGTTCAGAAGGAGAATCTTTACGTTTTTGTTTTAAATCTGATTTGCCTTCAGATTTTCCAGTTATATCTTTTAAACTATGTTTTGATTTAGACTCGTATTTTTCATCTTTCAATTCTTTTTGTTTACTTTTATATTTGTCTTTAATATCTTTCTTATCATCTGTATTAGAATCCAAACTTAATTTATTAGTGTAAGATTTATTTTTATCAGGTTTCCTACTTTTGTCAGAACTGTGTCTTTCTTTTTCCGAATGTTTACTTTTATGACTATAGTGTTTACTGTCTTCACTATGATGCGTGCTACTACTACTACTACTGTCTTTAATTGTAGAATGTTTATTTTTATTACTGGATAGACTAGTTTTATCAAATTCCTTCGTATTCTTCTTTTTGTCTTCAGATTTTGAATCCTTTTCTGATTTATGCTTTTTATCTCTTTTTTCCTCAGTAGAATTTTTATTTTTTTCATATTTTGCATGTATATCAACTGATGAACTATTACTATATAGATTAGAATATTTATCAGTATTTGAACCGTCTGACTTTTTAGAATTAGCTTTAGATTTCGAGCTTGACATTTCGATGCTGTCAGTTTTAGAGGAACTTCTACTTGAACTAGAATTGTGACTATTTGACCTATATTTCGATTCATGTTTTTCAAATTTATCAACATGACGCGAAACTTTCATTTTACTATTAGATAACTCTGCTTTATTATGTTTAGATGATTTGTAGGATGAATTTTTAACAGACGATACATTATCATCAGAATCGTTATCTGTTTCAGATCTATGACCAACATCGTTGTGGCTGCTGGCATTACTATCTGAATTTTCATTTTCTGATAAATGTTCTTCACTATTTTCAATGTCATCAATTTCATTTTGATGATCGTCCGAATAATTATCACTATCGTTATTTACAGACGATTCATGTTTTGACATTCTCGTATGGCCATACTCTTTCTAAAAGGAAAAATACCATATTTGTCTGAAGTTACAGAAGAAATATTTCTAGAAAAAAAAATGTTACAAGCAATCTCAATAATAAATCTAAAACGATTATAAACATATTTTAATTGAAAAAATAGTAATTATAAAATTGTAATATAATGAAATTGCAAGTAAACAAATACAATTAATTATATCGAATACCTCAATATATTTTTTTTTTCTATCTTTTTCATACGATCTTTCTTTTTCACGTTTTCTATCTTCATATTCTTCATCGTTATGATTTTCCCTATATGTTGAAGATCTTTTTTCATCTACGTTTTTATTTATACTAATATCAGAATTTCCACGATTAAGATCGTGTTTAGATCCTGGATTTTCGTATTTTGATGAGATTCTATCGTTACCGGACACGGATGGAGGTGAAGAATCGCATCGGTTTTCGAGTCTTCCTATAAATATAGCTATATTGAAAAACAAGGAAGGGCCATTCAATAAATCTAGAGCCATTTAAAATACCCGCTTGCTGATTTTCCATTTCTTCTTCGTCGGCTACCATTTGTTTCCATTTTGCAATAACGGTCCGGGCAGCGGTCGCCACTTCTCCTTCTCCTTTTCGTAAAGCGTTTACGGTTCTACCGACTCCGGTATCTTGTAATAATTGGACTGTTACGGGAAGCTGACATAATTTTTCAATACAGCGCAGCATCTATGAAAATTTAATAAATTTTATCACAATCGAATGACAAATTGTTGATATATTTAAAATCATAAAAAAGAACGAACGAAAACGTTCATATTAAAGCCGACGAACGAATTTTTTTTTATTATATATCCGATAGTAAATTTCCGCAGTGATCGTGAACGCGGAAAAGGCGCGCATCGTTTTCGAATTTGTTCGTCGTCGTCGGCGTATCGTTCGTCGGATGTCGTTTTCGCACATCGAAAACGGAATTACAAAATTCGAAAATTATATAGAAAATGTTAAATATCGGGACACGTTTTTGCGCACTTCGCATTACCAAAGTAAAAGTTTCAACTTTGAAAAATATTCGACACCGTCGCGTATTTTGTTGTTCGCGAACGATAAAAAGCGGAATCGTATTTTTGAACGGTCCTCATTACAATAGAAAAAAATAAATTATTTCGACAATATCGAAGAGGGTTTTTTCGCAACGCGTACGCTCCGACGTCGACGAGGTGTGAGGGTTTAAGGAACGCGCAATCCGACGAAACCGCAATTCGGAGTCCATATGGTCGAATCGTCGAGACGATCTACCGCAACGAGTTATCGATATTTTTACCGTATATTTGGAGGAATATTCGATTCCGGTTACGAAAAAAAAAATGGAGATTCGATAGCGGGCATAATCGTATAAAGATGGCGATATTTAACATGAACGCTCCTCGCGCGAAGGTCGGACGAAACGATAAAATGGCGGACCCGGGGGGGGCCAAAGGTTAACGGGGATCGGGGATCGTCCCTTTACCGAACGATGTGAATACGTCAAAAGTTATTACCCGTTTCTGATCGTGCGCGCTCCTTTCGAGGACGCGCTGATAGTGTTTCACGGCGTGCAGAGTCTCCGTCATTTTGTCGCGGCGCAGATCCGGATTCGATTCGCAAAGATTGTACGTCGGAGGGGAGAAACGAGCGATGCGAACGACAAACGGCGGCGGCGAAATTCCCCCGACGGCGCCCCCGTCGACGACCGAACGGCCAATCGTCAACAGACCGACCGGCTGACGGCCGCCGACACCGACTGTACCGCGCGCGACCGACTCGCACGTCACTCGACCGCACGAACGGTCCTAATCGGTATCGATTGCGGCCATAACTCGCTTCTCTTTCCCTGAAAAAAAATGGAGTATTTAGTATAATATAACCACAATTAAAAAGTTTCGTTTTCTAAAGTATCGAATAATAATTTTTTTTAAATATACGTATACGTACTTATTATTGTTAAATTTTATTTTTAGATTTTATATAAAATTTTAATTCTAACTTAAATTTTTACCGACCGGATTTCCTTTTTATCTACGAGGAATTCGAGGACGTGAAAAACATTTTGAAATTTACAAAAATCAAACGAAAACATTTTGAAAATTCCTCGTTCGCATACCAAATGTTAATCGCGAGAGCTTTGGGCTTACCTTTTCGCGTGGCCATATCGACCAATCACAGAACAGTCCGTTAAAACTATTCGAATCTCAATAGTCCGTTAGAGTCGCATACAGACTTTTTTGTAATTCAAGTCGGACGAAATACTCGTGACTCCAGGCAAAATAAAAATATTTTAGCACTATGAAACATAACTTAAAAAAACCTTATCCAAAGTGAGACGTTATTATACTGATTCCTATTTAATTTTTATATTATCTATGCTATATACTTTTTTTATATTGCTTATGTGAGATAAGCATCGTGTCTTATTTGTGAGTTGTTTTTGTTAATATTTTATGTTATTTTTTATATCATTATGTAAATTAATATGCATTATTTCTACACACTTTTATTATATTGTTTATATTAAATATATTGCATCACTTCTATAAACTGTCAATATATTTATATTATACTTTCTAAATTATTATGTAAATACGTCTTATATACCTTATGTTAGGTTAACTATCATGTATTTGTTAATATTTTTACATTCGTACGATACAAATCTTTTTAACGAAATACTCCGTGATCCGTCGACAGTCACGTAAAAAAAAGGCGAGCCAAGAGCTCTCGTCTTTGGATGAGAACGAATTTAATCGAATTTATAACAGTTTATGATAATAAAAACGAAGAAGCCGTTAATAACAAACGAAATTCTTTATTTGAATCAAATCCAATAGTTGTGCTAAACATATTTACTGGTAAATTGCATTTTTGATCTAGTCAATAATAAACGTGCACGCTTGTTATCAAATAGCACTAAATAATTTCAAAATTGATTTTATCCCTAATTTCAAATTATTTTTTTATATATTTCGTATTCATAGATTGAATTTTCATTCTACACTATTTTTGTTTTTTTTTTACAATAAAAATAAATTTCATTATTACTTCTTTTGCATGGTCTTTAAAGAAAATATTTAGAATTTTTTCGTTAGAATTGTTGAGGAACATATTCTCAAATTTCTTTGAAAAATAATAATAGACAAAACAACATTCTAATAAATTATTTGTCAATTTAATTTTAATTCGTAAAACATGAGGCATTTGAAATTATGTAAATTATTATCATCTAATGATTATCGAATTTAATTCCTTATTGGTATTTTTAATATAATAATTATTAAACCTTCATATATGTATATATACACTAAAACTATATATATATATATATATATATATATATATATATATATATATATATATATATATATATATATATATATATATATATATATATATATATATATATATATATATATATATACACACTAATTGTTATTTTGTTTTTTTTTTATTTTGAATGCGCTTCTGGTGTATATGTACAAAGAACAACCAACACCCACAAATGAAGAATAATCTGAAATGAAAAGTATACAGTTAAGTTGAAATATATATTTTTATTTTTTCTATATAAACATTATTGAAATAAATACCATGTAAGACAATATAAAGATTCGGGCAATAGGATTACGTCTTAAAAACACTCCGATCCTTACGCTAAAAGTATCCAAAGAAGAGTATGCTTTTTTAACTCTTCGTGATAGATTTGAATCCCATGGAGATTCTTGTAAAAGTGGAAAACGCGCTTTAACTGAAATATGAATAAAAATATAAAACTAACAAAATGAAATCATTGATAACATAATAATAATAATAATACCATCGTCAGTATCGTTAACGTTGATGATTCTTGGTTGATTGTTTCTCATACTCACAAGATCTGAACGATATTTGTTCTGAAATGGTTAGTATATATAATAATTAACACTAATGAACATAAAACTAAAACAAAAAGGTTAAAATATATAAAATACTTCTGTTTTTTCTAATTGTAATCTCAGGGCATTTCTATCTGCAGTTACACTTTCTAAAGCAGCTTGTTTTGCTACTAGTGCTTGAGTTAGGGAACGAATTCTTTCATCTCCAGATTCTGCTGTGTTAAATGAATTAGTATTCAAGGTTGTTGGTTCACTGTATATAAAAATATGTATTTTAATATATATATATATTAAAAATATAAATATGAACAGTTAAATAACAGTATTTATATAAAGTACCTTAATTGTTTCTCAGCTTCTATAAATTTATTATCTTTAAATTTAATACGTAATGCAGAAATTTGCTTCGCAGTTTCAGAATGTAAAGTTTTTAATTCCTAGATAATAAATTAATAACATTAATAAAAGATCGTATTATAGAAAAAACAATTAAAATAATTTCTATACCTTATTTAGTGCCTTAACATTATTTTCAGCAGCTTCTCTGGTTGATTTTTCCTGTTTTAAAGCTTCTTTAAATATAGAAACCTGTTTTTCAGCCAATTTAGCTTTATTTTCACATTGTTCGACTTCTTTTAATTTCTCAAAATAATCTGACTGCAAATTTGCTAATTCTTGCATTACTTCGTTCCGTTCTAATCTATATTTATTTCAATAAATTAATTTGATAAAAAAAAAGATTATAATTAATGATAAAAATCATACTTTAATTGATTTATTTGTGAATTTAAAGAATTTATTGCAGAAAATTCTCCATCATCATGATTACCACCTAGTTCTTCTATAATTTTTTCCTTCATGTTCAATGTATTATTAGCACGAATTTTATAATTTTTCCATTCATCAATAATATTTGAAGTTTCGTTTTTGGATTTTTCTAATTTATCCTCCAAACTTATACACATTTCACGAGATAATTTTAACTCCATTTTTAATTCGTTTTGTACAGATATATTTAATGCGATATTTTCATTTAATTCAAGAATTCTAAAAGCAGGAAACATTACAAGTAAACGATAAATATTATTATGAAAACAAATAAGCGCTATTTTAAATTAGATACTTTTCTCGTAATTTTTCGTTTTCTTCTTGGAGAGTTTTTACACTTTCGTCGTATTCATGATTTATCGAAGAATTTTTATAGGATGATACTAAAGTTTTTAAATTGTCATTTTCTGTTAAAACTTGTAAATATGACTTCTTCATTTCCAAAAGTTCCATTTGTGAATTATCAGTAGCTAAAAATATCTAAAATTCAATATTTGATCATATTTCACAACAAAGAGGTTTGTTTTCAAATATACCTTTTTCAGCAGTTTTAACTTTAGATAATAATAATGATAACTCATTATTTACCACGGATATTTCATTCTTCAACATTTCTTTTTCTAAATCGATATTGTCAACAAAGACTTCATTTTCAGAATTAATATTAATAGCAGATTTCGCATTTTCTTGAATTACATCTATTTCATTTTCATTACTTGTAAATTCTGTAATATTGGAATAATGTTATTTATAATGAAGAGAATACAAAAATAATTGTTTTTTTTCTTTTCAAAAAGAGGTTGTAGAATTGGCTTAAAAATTGTAGTAACTAGCGTTAAAATTGTGCATGTGTATGTGCTTGATTGTACAAAATAAATATAATGTGAATCGTAAATTATTTTAACCTATAGCACTTGAGGAAGGACTTGATTCAATTTTTTCAGTTTCTAAAATTGGAAGAATTTCTTTGTTTTTAAAACGTTTTACAGGCGAGGTAGTTTTCTTAGCTTTTCTATTATGATTCAATAGAGAGATGTGAGAAATATCATTTTCGTTTAAACTATCCGTAAATTCATTGGAAATTAATGGAAATTCGTTAATATCAGTCTGAAGTTGGTCGGTAATAAGTGTATTTTTTTTGTTTGTCGGTGATTCGCTTTTAGCTTTTACGCTGGCGGAACTGGTATTAGACGAGGGAATGAATTTTTTATCCTTCTCTTGGAGAACGGCGGCAGCATTTTGATCGATTTTATTCAGCAATGTTTCAGCTTTATCTGCCAAATCACTAAACCACGACATGCTTTCCTATTATATATACGAAAGACACAAACAAAATTAAATAAACAATTCGAAACTATTCGACGTTAACGAAACGTCAAATGAACATGACGTATCAATCAGTCTTAATGTACGAGGTCCTAATAAATCGATTTTTGACCATATTCTAAATAAGGAAAATTTAATAATATTTTATACCTTTGTGTAAGAATTTTATTTGTTTATTTCAACATATTACCTTGAAAGATATTAAGAAAGTATAAGAAAAGTAATCATGTTTTACAAATGAATGATAAAAAAGTTGAATCATTGAAATTGTACGCTGTAAAAACGCAAACTCAAGCACTTTTAAATAGATATGTAAATTTATATATTCGTCATAAATATGTAAACTAAAAGAAACTCGATTATATACGAAAAAAAAACAATAAATATATATTCTTATATTTTATTTATAAAATAAATATATAAAGATTCATTACCCAGTCTATGCCAGGTACTAAAACTATATAATTATTAATGCAATATATAATTTATTAAATCTCCATAAAAGATCACTAAATATTTTTTTAAATAATTTTCTTATATATATATATATATATATATATATATATATATATATATATATATATATATCAAAATACAGTTGGTTAAACTAACAAGTGATTACTTTTATTAATAATATAATGTCGTACTACAAATAAATAATATGCATCAAGGATTAGCACCTTAATTATATGTCGTCTAACAAAATGTAAAATTGTTTAACTAATTGCAATATAAAGATATAAAAAAGAACCATTAGTGCAATCAAAATATTTTTTTGACATATTAATGATAGAAACATTTACACCAAAAAATGTCTACCCTAAAATATAAAAAATATTTTATTACTTTATGATTTATATGGAATAAACATTTATTCCATATTATTATAAATATAACAGTATTGACATTTTATAAACTGGATTGACGTACAGTTAGTATTTAATAGTTTGCCATATAATAAATAAAAACAAATCATAATTATTAACGTCACTATTTCTACTTACACTATTTTATAGTCACAAAATACTTATTTTTCACATATCTATATTTGAGACTTAGTGCTGATAATTTTAATGTAAATTAGTTACCATATGCAGTAATATTTCTTTTTTATTACATTTTCAAATAATAAAAAGAAATCAGTAACCCAGTAGTTTAAGGAATGAATTAATTTTTAGGAAATGGCATAACGTGGTAATGTAAAATAGTAATTTTACAAATATAGCATTCGTAATTAATACTTGCATTTTTTAATAATTATGTGGCAATTAATGAAATAAAATTAACTCGATAATATTAATATAGTTAACATTGATTAATTATACAAATAGTTTGAAACGATTGTTTTACATTTTCGATTTAATATATAAGCATTATTTATAATTGTTTAGTTAATATTTCGAGGAACAATTATTTGGTGTTAACATCACATAGTGGTAATAATATGATAAATTAAAGTTCTATTTTTTCATCGGTCTAGCCCAATTTTAAGATGAAATTTGTGGAAAGTTATTAATAATGGTAACATTTCAACTTTATTATATCAGACTAATGTATTTTGTGACCAAATTATATAAGCGTATTACAAAAAATTGATAAAAATGTTAACATAAACTTCTTTAAATGTCGTTTTTCTTAATTCGATGACACAATGCAATGGCACATATTTCAATTAAAAATCATTTAATATAGATGTGTATGTCAATTTTAATAACATATCAGAAAAATAAGAACACTAGACCATCAAATTTATCACATGGCCCATTTGTTAAAACTCAGGGAAACAAATGATATACAAACAATTTAAGATGATATTTTTATTTATGGGCAATTCATGATTTATATTTTTAAATAACTATATTTTGATCAGACAAAATTGGTAAATATCATTACGAAAAGATAAAAAATAACTTAATATTTCAAAATAAAAAATATAATATAAATTGATACTATTTCCGAAATAAACAGTCCTTTTTATCTTTAAAATAATATTATAAATTAACTTCATTTTTTAATTTCAAACAAGTACTTTAAAAATATATTTTTTAAGTTCAAGGACGGCATGATTATACATATATATGATATTTACATAAATATTTTTTCAGCATTTTATAATATGAGTTTCATACTTATCTTTGAATTTTAATTCATCGAAAAAAAAAAATAAATAAATGGTCCATACACATTCAATAATGTTAATATTTCAATGAAGTCAAAATGAATTTCTATGTAAAATAACTAAGAGTGTTGGAAGTCTTTAATTTATTACTAAATATCTTAATTTATATATTTAGTACAAATATAATCGACGGGAAGGTTTTAATTATCAATGAACATAAAATATAATGAAATCTATATTAAAAATAATATTATAACACAGTCTGAAAAAAATAGCAGTAAGTAAAATTAGTGGAATAAATTAATAAAATACATCAAATATACAGAACTTAAAAATGACCATACTTAATGAAGATATTTACATATACAAATAGTACCATCTTAATTATAATACTAGAATGGTATATCGTGATATAATAATATGTGATTTTATTATCCATATTAACACGTATTATTCAATATTATTTTCTTCGATTATAAAATGAACAGTGTTCAGATATAATAATCGATTAACATTAATTAATGACTTTAAAAATGATAAGTAAATTTCAAACATAAAAAATATATTATATAACTATACACTAAAAATATATACATATTTTTTACAGGTAATAAGTAGATAACGCCAGCGCATGTCCATATTTTCTCTATATAAATATTTCATTTTAAGTACTTAATACATGTCAATGAAAAATAATTATAAACAAAGATTTCTTTAAATTTTTAAATGAATGTCATAATTGTAAAAAAAAAATTTTCATTAGTTTTAGAAAGTAATTAATTTTAATTAGTTTTCGTTGTTTCTTTTTGTTTTATCGCACTTTTTAAAGTGCGATAAAACAAAAAGAAACAACGAAAAGCTGTAATACTATATATTACGTTTATAAAATGGCTACGAGTAAATTTTTTAAAACCATTATTGTACAATAAATTTGATAGCTCAAATTAAATCTAAACTGTTATATTACAGAAGGGATATCCTCTGTAGCCATAACAGTATTAAAAAAAAATAATACAATACATCCTTATAGATATTATACACAAGCATCCATAAAAAAATCACAGTATGTATTTCGTAAAATCAAAAATCAACGTAGAACGCATACATTCAATGCAAAGAAGAAAAATCACATAAATTACATCTACTTATAAAATATCAAATGGTAAATTAATAGTATTACAGATGAGATCGTTCAGGACTTATTCATTATGTACTGAATGGATTAATGATAAGGAGCCAATTTTGTATTTATGGGTCTTGCATGCTGAATGCTTTCGTATTCGTAAAAATTAGATTGAGGGCGATGTGTTTCTCCTCTTGCAGCTCTTTGAGAATGATAACCACCAACAGCACCCCTCCTACTAAAATTAATACATGTAAAAAAAAAGGAAATCAAGAGTAAACAGTTCATATATATATATATATATATATATATATATATATATATATATATATATATATATATATATATATATATATATATAATAAATTATACCTTTCTTCTTCAGCTCTTATTCTTTGTGCATGCACTTGCCTTCTCATCTGTCCTATTTGAACTTCACTTAATTTTTCTCTACGTGCACTAAAAAATGTAAATTTTAAATATCATAAAATATTTATTTCAATAAATAAAAAAATATTTACTTCAAATTTTGTTGTATTTCTTCATAATTTACATAATGATCGCCAGTCCAAGCACTTTCCATAACCTATAAATATAAATATAATTATATATATATATATATATATATATATATATATATATATATATACAAATTAAGAAATTTATATAATAGCAACATCTGAGTAATAAAAACAAAAAATACAAACCTGAGATACTGTATGATTACTCGGACTGGTTCTAGAAGGTGGATGTCTATATGGAGGTGCCCATTGCATTCCCCTATTTCCTCCCATTCTATCCTCGCCATCTCCTAATCTATCAACACTAGATTGTCTACTATGTGAACCGTTGTGAGAAGGTTGTTGTTGTTCATTACGTCTTATTTGGTTTAAATGATCATTATTATTATTTTCTGTATTTTTTGGAATATCTTGCTGTAATCTTTCAGAAAGATCGCTCCGATTTAAAGATTTCTCAGATGCTCGTCCTGGATGAGAGCGGTTGGGAATACTACTATATATTTCTGATCGAGTTTCGTTAACTTTAGGACGTTGTTTTCCAAATCTAAAATAAAAAAAAAACATTTTGATATACATATACGCCAAAAATGAAATAATTTTAATAAAAAAAAACTAACCCAAACATAGAAGTAAATGACTTAAATAGTGAAGGTTTCTTATGTGTTAGCGAAGATTGTGTTGGAGTACCTCTAATTATTCCCTCGACACCATTATCTGTCAGCCAATGCTTTAGAGCTAATGAAGAAAGTTATAAATATTTTATAAATGTATATAAAAAAAATAATTTAATAAATTAATAACTTACGTTGATGGTGTGTCCTTCCATATGGGTCATTTTGTCTAATGTTATGATGACCATGAAGCGACACTTCTTGAATCGCTGTTTGCAGGGATTCAAGACTAGTTGATTTTCGCATGCCCAATGATGGTCCTACTGGTACTGCTAAATGTATCTAATATTTAGTATAATTAAAAAATGACAATTTAAAATTCTGAAATAACTATTATATTTACCATTGTTAATATTAGCATTTCTCTGCTCTTTTAATTTTTTATATGTTCCTGTATTTTTGGCATCCATAGCAGCATGTCTTTTTTCAGACATCGAACGTCTACCAACTGCATCTCTTGAAAATCCAATTGCGTCGTTACCACAACCGCTTTCACTTCCTGATTCCCAAACACCACCAGGTCCGTTTCTATTAAAACATTCAATTAAATAAATATAAAAATAAATAAAACAATATTCGTAATGTAAAATAATTTACTAACTTATTAGAGCTATAATCTTCCTCCATTATTACATTATGCTGAGTTTGAGGAGATCGTATATTATGTCTTAGAAAATTTGGTGGATGCATCGATCTGGAAACATGTTCCCTTCCACCATTAAGTATCGAAGTATCGCCTTGGGTTGCTATACAATAACTTTCATTCCTAAGACCAGTTAAACGATCTATAACAGGATTCCACCCATCTAATCTTCCCCATTCAAAACTATCCCGTTTCATGTCTCTATCGTTTGAATCCCTCGATTTATCTCTTTCATGAAAATTTCGATTTTCTTCAACTTTGTCATTTATCCATGTGGAATTATTATTTATATTAACTATAGAGGAGTGTTTTTTAGAGCCAGTTGAATTGTTATTATTACTAACATGTATTTCAGCTAATTTATTTGAATTGGAATCTACTTGTGTACTTTTATTAAAATTAGAATCTAACACAACTATTGATTTATTATGTTCCTTAGATAAATTTGAATTTAAAGATTTGTGAGGTGAATTTGAATTATATATCACAGTATTTTGAGCAGGAGAAAAGGATTTTGAGTGACTTAGAGCATTTTCAATAGAATTGTTGGTATCATTTACATTTGGAGGTGTGTCATCTTTCCATCTAGCTATACTATCCATACTTTCTGTAATAAAATAATGTTTTCAATATTATTAACTAAAATACAAATTAAAAATATGGATTTAAATACTATAATTTAGAGCTAATGTAAAGTATTAACCGACCTGTTCTTCTAGCAATTGTGAGTGAGATATTGCCTTGGACATTGCTTCTTGTGTGAACCAATGCCCTTCTTAAGGTTTCCATTGCTTCAGCGTTAGATTGACCTACTAATGAGACACCGTTAATATTAAGTAATTGATCGTTTGTATGCAATCTGAAAAATAAATAATACATTAAATATGCATATGCAATTTTTTTAATAAATTTAAAATGATAATTATAGAAAACTTACCTTCCATCTCTAGAAGCTGCACCTCCATTAAGAACTGACTTAATAAAAATGCCTAAATCTTGTGGATTAGAACCTACTGTAACTTTTCCTTTAACACTAATACCTAAACCAGCTTTTTCAGAATCATGTACTGGAATGTCTAATTGCATAACAGATCTATGTCGCAAACCCAACACCTATATTTTGTTAAAAATATATACAACTAAATATTATGCTAATATAGTGAATAAAATAATACACAGTAATTAAAAGAAAAACTAACAGTGTTTGAAGAATTAAGGGCATCTTGTAAAGATTGGTCAGATTTGTTTATTTGTTCTTTATGTAACAGATCATCTTTTGATGAACTCTTTTTAATATTATTTCTCATAGAATTATTATGATTTTGATTAATAGCATTTACAATAGAGGAAACTCTCCCAGTTTCATCTTTTCCTATATTTTTCTTTGATGAATTTGAATCAGTAGTATCTTTAAATTTGTTATAATTTAACTGTGGTTCTACCCTCTGAAAATTATTAATGGCATTAGTCAAAAATAAAAAAAAAATATACATAATGTAATAATTGTTAAGTACTTGAGTTCTATTTTGAACAGAACTAACTGTTAAGACTGAAGCTGTATGTGGTCTTTCCACTACTATGGTAACTGTAGAATGTGTTGGAGTATTTCTCAATACTGTTACAACTTGCTGCTGCGATAATCCACTAACTGATACACCGTTTACAGAAACCATTCTATCTCCAGCACGTAAACGACCATCTGTCACAGCAGCACCCTATACAAGAAATATTTTAATAATGAAACACTATCAATATTACTTGAACAATAATATAAATAATAATTACCTTTGGTAAAATATTCTTTATATATATTGGACAAACTCCTCCTGTAGGATTATCCCTAGTAGTTATTGTAAATCCTAATCCTCTTTCACCTTTTACAAGAGGAACAGTAATAAGTTGACCATATCGACTGGAGGCATTTTCTCCAACACCAATTTCAACACCTGTATTTGTATTTTCTACACTATTTGAACTGACTGGAAAAACGAATTTGGTTTATTAAAAAAAAATAGAGAAAAGTTAAAGTTTGAGATTTTATAAAACATATTTTAATAAATAGTAAAGGTCCTATATGTTATATTTATATTTTACCTGGTACTTCTGGCAATCTTCCAAGTGGTCTTTCTTGTGGATGCATTTGTGGTAAATTATTATTAACACCAGACACCCATCTCAACATATCTTCAACCCTGATATTATTTTAATTATTGATTATTATAACAACAATATATATATATATATATATATATATATATATATATATATATATATATATAATTAAATTTTACATACCTGTGATTTTGACTATTAATAGCATTTGTATCTTGACCTAATGGTTCTTTTCTAGCAGAATCTCTAGGTAAACTCTTGGTATTATTGACTTGTACTCGTTCGGCTGCGTCAATCCAAGCTCCACTCCTGGATTTAAATAACAAAATAATTAAAACAAATATAATAAATGTAATATAAGTCAATGAGTAAAATATTAAAATTTGTGATTTTTTTAAATTAAATATACTTACCCAGGGCCAGAAAACTGCATTGAAAGCCTATTTGATTGTCTTTGAAAAGGTTGACCCACATGTGGATGTAACTTTGTATTATCAATATGAGGTGATATTTGTTTATCTTTTAGATGTGAATCTGTGTTTTCATGAACCATATGTGTATTATTTACATCCCTAAATACTACAGCTGCTGACCATCTTTTTGAAGCTGCCATCTAATGAGAAAAAGTTATTCCTGACAATTGTCTTTTTTATAAATATGCAATACCGTATTGTTAAAATATTATGAATATTACTGTTGGTTGATTAAGAGGTATATTATCTTGGTTTAGTGTGGGTTCACTGCCTCTTCTAACTTGAAGACCATTTGTGACAAGTTCACCAGGACTTCCAACTCCCACTTCTACGCCACAAACATCAACTCCAACACCTAATCCATTACCTCCCTAAAATGAAAATTATTATTATTATATTTATTAATAAATAAATAAAACATTATAACACTTAAAATTTAAAACTTGATTAATACCCGAAAAAGATCTGGACTAGCAGTTCCAACTGAACTACCACTTGCCCCATCTCCACCATGATGTAGGTGAGGATCGTGTCGTCCTTCTAATGTGGCAACAAGAGTCTCTCTATCGTCTGCTACATCTTTGAGATGATCATCTGGATCTAAAATACCTCCAGTTTCTGAACGAAGATTTCTAACTACTATCCATGATTCTGAACCCTAATTAAAAAAAAAGTTAAATTTCAAATCAAAACATGTCACACAAATTATATATTAAGAATAAATATATTAAGGAAAATACAAATTTTTAATATAAACACATTTCAATGTTACAAATAAGAGACATGTTTGCTTTTTAAATTTTTGACACTGATTCAATTTTTCAGTCTAATTATCAATTCGTGCAGTCGATATTGTCATTGAAAAATATTTACGTAATATAAATTTAGAAATCAATAGAAATTTATATAAAATTCAAATTCAAAATTTGCCACATGATGATCAAAATATAAATAATTTGAATTTTTCATCGCTATTTTTCCATTAATATTTTTTTTATAAATAAATTAATCACATAATTTCTAAAATTATTTTAAGAACTAATTATAAAAATACGAATTTATTAGTTTGTTAAAAATATACAATTCTAATATAATAAAATTTCGATTAAAGTTAAAAAAAACATTAACATTCCTTTGCGATATAAAACAAAATTTTGAAATATCGTTTTCAATACATATTTTAAAACACTTATATTATCATATTAAATGAAACGGGGGCACACGTCAATATGATGCTTTAGAATAGTTATTTCTTGAATAGTGTTGACACGAAATGGCTTTTCCATTTCAAGAAAAAAACATAGAAAACCGCTTTCGATGGGAACGTCGACTGTGTATTTGAAAAGCGAACGGAAATAATTACAACCAAAGATTAGTATTTTGACAAAAATTATATAGATATACCGAGTTTTTTTTCGATCGTTTTTCAGCAGCCAACCTGGACAATTTTTTCCAGCGCGGAGGCGGTATGGGTGCATTTTGATTAGTTTCCATGATAATTAAACTGATTTATATTCAAGCAAGAACGAGGAAAAATCACGTTTTCTATTATAAATTAAAATATTTTTGTTGTATTTCACCATTTCGTTTTTTTAATAGTTCATTTTTTTTGTGTAAATCGTACAAAATTGTACGATGAATAATGAGAACTGGTGCGTTTTAACAAACACTTAGATGGCTTTGAGCATTAACGGAAAAACAAAAAGGGTTTCAATTAGTGGTTTACATAAAAAGGCTAATAATATAAAGCACAACTTTATATAATACATAAATATAATACGCACACGTGCTTGTTTTGCTAATAAGTATTACCGTTAATCTGATGTTTACAAGCAAAACGCATCTTGCAATCAGTTAAAATTAACTGCAGATAATGAGTAATCGGTATTTTGTCTTACTTCCACATGATAGAACGGAAATTAGCAATAGAAAAGTATCGTAAATGAACTGTAAATTTATTAAATAGAGAATATATGTATGTATATACAAGGGCGATCATATTATGGATTGAACACGCGCAATTTATATTATTATTTACACAATACAGAGTAAATGAAAATAATATACTTTTTATGTAACGATATTGCAATTTTTAAACATAATTTATATAAGGAAAATCATAACTGTATCATAAACTTTTTCAAAATAAATAGTATTTTAAAAATTAAATTAAAGTACAAAATGTAACGATATAAATGAAAAATAATATATATATATATATATATATATATATATATATATATATATATATATATATATATATATATATATATATATATTAAATTTGTGGAAAATGGGGAAAATATAGCGAACTGTATAACTGACGAGTTTTGACTGACGCAAAAGCAACTTCGTTGGAAACCCCACCCGCCTAAACACTCGGTGTTCACAAGTGTCAGTACAAATCCAATTTCAGGTATCTTCAGAAGTAAATAAATATTAATTTATCATAAGTTCATTTAAAATATAATTTCATAAGTCTTTATATATATTTCAACCAAATTATATATATATATATATATATATATATATATATATATATATATATATATATATATATATATATTGTAATGATTTACTAATGTTTTATAAGTTCACAAATATGTAAGATATAATTAATTTAAATATTAAATTTGTTTATAACAAATCTATTCTGTTATTAGAGCTCATCGATTTATTTATTTAACTTGAATACGCAACATTTTACGAGTAAATTAAATAAATACTTTTTTTAACACTGTTAACACCTTCAAATTTGAAAAAAACCTCAAAATTTTCTTAATCATACAATACATCCATATTTGATGAGCCATAGTAAGAATGACGGGTTACGGGTGTTGTTTAATAATTTGCCGAAGCAACATTTATAAGGATACTTCCTACGCAAATAATAGGAAGTGGCAAATTTGGAATAATGATGAACAAGCAAATGAACCGAAGAATTCAACAATTTTTATTTCACATCGTATTAATGCGACTCTCGTGACCACGACGCAAAATTTAATATTTAAAATCGAATGACGCGCACAACGGAATATCTTCAGTAGATATGTATAAAAGTACATGTAACTGTTTTATGATCGATGTACGTACAAATTACCAGAACGGTCAAGTTTTGCTACCTTGAAATATCGATAAAATAGCGAACTAACGTCCTATTTATCCAGCTTGACCATCTTATTAAACGGTTCATGATATTTAATTTCTTATCAATTTAATGCGAATATACAGCATAAAAGAAAAGAATATTATAATTAATATGAAATCACATTATAAAGATTATATGTGTATATTTAAAACGATATTTATGTTTATCTATATATTCTAAGATAAAAGTTATTTATTTTAAGAAGAAATATAAATATAAATATTTAGTAGATGTTTTATCAACATCACCCATTATATTTAGAAAAGGTTATATACTAAATAAAAAAACTAAAGATACAATAAAAAGATATGGTCTATTGAATAAGGTCACGTGATTGAATTGAACGTAGAAAAAACGTGAACGATATGATGATTTACGTTTACAATAGAAATAAATAAAATTAAAAATATACGTGATGTAAAATTCTAACGTAATTTAAATACGGAATTACGGAGAGTTATAATACAAATGACTATAATATAAAAGATAAAAAATTATGCAAGTAAATTATTTATTCGTAAGGGACGTTCTATAATAATAATAATTGTAAAGTAAGAATAAAATATATTCAATATTAATCAAAATATCGGAAATCAACTTTTATATGTGAGTTCGATTGAACTTTATGAAATTTACGCAAGAATAATAAACTTTTTTTTTGGCGTTGATTATAAAAATTCATAACAATATTCAGTGAAAGCACGAGAATATATAATAGGAATAAATAAGTTACGTACGAATAATTTATTGAAAACGAAAGAGAAGATATGCACCTAGTGGTACCGCCAGTCTAGTTAATAATGCATATTGCGAAATTTCTTCCGGATCGAAAGGTATTTCTCCATTTTAGAATTGAAATTGGATGTAATATTTGTATTACATTATCTACTTTATAAAGGCAAAACAATAAAGAGCGTGGTGAAAGAATAAATTCTTTCATGAAAAATTTATAAGGAACGGTATAATGATATAATACAATGTTTTAATACGGAAAAATTGATGTTTTATTTAAGCAAACCTTCTAAATAATAATAATAAAATAACACTTGAAAAATAAAACCGCACAAATTCACAAAAATCTTAAACGATATTTTTTTTGTTTCATACGTAAATTTATGTAGAATTATAAGTTTTCTTTAAAATTTGTATCGTTGCGTATTAAAAATAATTAGTAACCATTGATTTTATATATTATATATTTTATAAAAATAAACTTTTTCTGAAATAATAATATAAAATTGTATTTATCGTTCTGCAATGATCATTTAATATTAAGAATAATTTATTATGTGTACTGTTTTAATAAATCGGTTATTTAAATATTTATAAATAAGATAAAAAATTCTTTAAAACAAATATTTTTCTTTACAAATGACAATTTTTACATCTTTAAAAATATATGGTAAGTTAAATCGAAGGCGATAAAATCGTGAAACTACTTGTGTATAAAATTACGAAAATAAGACTCGACCGTACATAACAGAATTTGTATCAATTTTGAATTGTATATAAACAGTTACACAATTGAAATTTTAGACAGTATTTTTCTTAAAAATAGTAGTTTTGAAAAGATAGTCGTGTTCTATTGTGTGGTTTATGCGATTTTTTTTTTTTTTTGAAGAAAAAATATAATGTTCAAAAATAAAATTTTGAACATTTTTTTAAAGACACAATTGACAGATAATTTAGATATAGTCATCTTTGCATTGATTATACATTTTTTTAATACATATATACTCGTATATGTGATATCTTGTAGACACATTCATGAATGATCTAAATCCCACCGAAACGTTAACAATAGCATTGCAATTGAATGATATTTATTATCTACGGTTATTCGACGAAGGTGAGAATTTAGCGAGAAACATGCGAACATGAGAATTCCGCAATAATAACAGATATGAGAAATTCCGTTCAGCGGTGAAATACGAGAACGTTTTCAAAATTGACAAGACTCTTCGACTAGATAAATATTATATTTGCAATATTAAAATTTCTCTTCATATTTGTCGAGTGGAAAATAAACACGGGCAATATAGATTTTACGTTTATATAATCAGAATAAATTGAATAGAATATGTAAAAACTGATATTTGATCTATTCAGACCATGCAACTGGAATCTTTGAAAATTCTTATTACAGTAAACTGGAAAAATAATGATTGAAAGCGTCGATAACGAGACTGATTATTAATGCTTAATAAACACGCTAACTAATATTCCGTGAATAAATAAAATCATTTACAAATAATATAATATCATTTTTATAGTGGATTTTTCATAAAATATATTCTAATATCAATAAAACTATTGTAGTATTTTTCTAATATTAAGTTTTTATATGAAAAATATTTTCATTTAATTAATCTTGTCATTAAAAATATCGCAATATGGTAAATTCTTTATATATATATATATATATATATATATATATATATATATATATATATTTATTTATTTATTAATTGAATGAAAATGCAGTAGTGATACTATTTATATTTTACAAAGATATGAAAACAAAAAAAATGTTTAAGAGTAATTATGTATTCGAGGTTAAAAACTGATACTGTATAAGAGTTTCTGAAGTCAATTAACAGAAACCATTATATATCTGACAACATTGTAATGAGATTTGAAATCGAAAACAAAGATTATCCACCGTATCGAATTAAAACCGGTGGCTGAGTGGTATATTCGTTTTGATTCTACCGGTGCATGCACAATGAAAGAGTTCGAAGCACTCTGAACAAGTGGCGGGCACTTTCACCGAATTAAACTAAAAATTGGCACAACGCGGAGAACGGAAACAGATACGCATCAAGACAATGAATACCAAAAAAAAAAAATATATGCCCATTAGTTTATCGCATATATGTTTATATATAATAATAATAACACTCTCGCATGCGGCATATTAACAAGATATTATATATTACTTGCTTTTACGAAAGTTTGCGTAATTAATTGGCCGCCAAAGAAAAACTCGAGTAAACGGTGAACGTGTGATAATTTGTGGTTGCGCACATGAAATTTCTTCAGCAAAGCTCCAATTTTCCAATTAGCGATTTACAAATATCACTATAATGAAATAAAATAAAATAAATAATAAAATTATAATATGTATGATGGAAATTGAAAAAAAAAATAGTCGAAGAACACCTTTCTTTTTACTTTCATATCACGTGCGGCCACTCATAAATGCAAAACGACATACTATATCACATATGAAAACGCAAATGCACAATTAAATAAAATTAATACACAAAATGCAAATACATTTTTGAAAATTTAAAATTTTCACAAGATTATCTGAAATTTTAGATATAATAGAACGCCAAATTATGCATACGCAATTAAAACCAACAATAATAACGAAAATTTATGCTCTTCTTTAACATTGAAGACTAACGTGAGAAATTCCGATCACGCTCGAAACAATGGAATTCATGGGAATGATGAAATAATTACACGAAAAAAAAAATTACACATAAATATAATAGAAAAAAATTAAATAAAATGAATAAATTCATGAAGGCACACAAAGTCTAGTCATGAGAGTAAGTTAAAAATAGAATTTATCAGGTTATAATTGTATGATATGCATGGAAAATTATCTTAGAACATTATAATGTAATTTTAAATTGAGTTGATATGATAGATATATTTATGCGAATTTAATTAAAACAAACTTTAAAAGAAATAATGTATAGAATAATAATATTATATGTACATAAATATTTTTGTTTTAAAGTATATTTGATAACTTAAATTCACTTTTGTTTTCATATAAAAATGAAACGTTTCTAATGTTATTGATAGTAACTGCAAGAAAAACTAAAAAAAATAAAAATAAAATAAAAAATACGTATATTTTATCTAGAATTTTGATCGACCTTCTTCTAGCTGGTGGCCAGGAATGCGGTAAGACGCATATAATATATGCTTATTAATATTATAAATAAATAATAATTTTTGAATATATGCATATAAATAAATATCGTAAAATATTTTTAAACGTGAAAAAATTATATAAAATTAAAAAAAAATTGTACACTATTTCAATTAGAAAACTTTTGATGGTAAACGATGCCTAATATAGGGAGGAAATACAATAGTGGTAAATTCTTTATATTTGGATAAAAATAATTAATGTTTATACCTAAGCTTATTACAATTTAAAAGTAGAATTGTTTTTATTATGTATATTCATTAACAATTAAGTATGAAATATAAATTATCTAAAATCATTTGTATTTAATATAAAATTTCCCTCATAATTATAATAAAAAAAATATTACGTTAAATATAAAATTAAAATTTAATACTGTATAGATTTAAAAATAATCAAGTTTCATTAAAAAAAAATTTAATAAAGTGAAAACAAATTAACAGCGATAATTTTTAAATTTTAATGAAATAAATATTTATAATTATTTTACAAAACAGGTGATATGCAGTAAAGTACTTTGTAAACGTAAAAAATTTAATTACCTAGAATTTTCCTAATTACGCGTAGAATCGAAATTATAATTAAGCTAAAATTTACATTCTTAGATATACGATAATTACACATAAGGCCGATTAGATCAGAATCTATGTGCGATTTTGCAATAAACGAATAAAGTGCACTACCGAGTCCCTTCTTGGCAGGATACTCCTTTGAAGTTTTTCTACGGGATAACTCTGTCTCCACGCAAACAATCGTACGATTTTGTTGGCGACATGATCGCCACAACGGGGTCCCTCGTCGCGCATTTTCATATCCACATCACATACACAGTTAAACGATCATTCATCACAAACTCAATTCGTAATTAAGATAATCGAATCCGTACGCGAATGGATTAAGAAGTGAAAATTTTATAAAAACGTTAAAAAAATAATTCTAAAAAACGTCGGAAAAACGACCAGAACCGACGACGATACAGTGCGAACTGAATCGACGTTGTCGAGAGTGCGAGGCCTCGCGTTCACCTGTTGCCTCTATTGTGTTCTCCTCTACGGTGGTTCATATGAAACGTTCAAAAACGTTCATTACATATTCCAATATTATTCTTTTTTTTTTTTTTGCTTCCATTTTTAATAATCGTCATATCCAAAACATCACCGTTCGAATCAAAAGTCAATAAACTGTTTTTTCTCGCTCGTTCGTAATTATGTCGCGTCGTCGTCGATTCCATTCACACTTGAACGTTGATGAATAAATAGATATGAATAATACACGTCGAAAAAATGTCAATTTGATAAAACCGAATATACAAATGTTCAGAAATGAGCGTTCACATTGTGGATGTATTCGTGCAATTATGACGATTACGATAAGAGGTGGCGATTTAGAAAGCGATTACTGATAAGATGCAAGAGTAAAATAAACAACTGATATGTATATATATATATAAACACCAATAAAAATAACATAAAATAAATAGTTTAATGGATTATATATAAAAACGATTCGATTTAAGTAACAACATAATGTTCATTAACATTTGATAAATAAATGTAAACCTAATGAGAGCCGTTAGTAACAATTTAAAATTAATATATTCTAATTTATTTATTCATAAATTTGTGAAAAATAATATAAAATACTATATTTCATTACTTAGAAAGAAATTATTTACATGATTCAAGTATTAAATAAAAATTCTTATTAATTGTTGATTTTATTCCAATTTTTTTAATTAGTTAGGTTTTAAAAAAAAACTTTTACAATTGATAAACAGATTAATTGCAATTAAATTATCGGAAATGATTTTCCTCTAAAAAAATGTTCGGTATTTTTTGCGAAATGATGCAAAACCCATCACTAACTTTCACAATTATCACATAACTGAAAAAAGCGATGTAATTCATTTGTGCATAAACTTATACACATAACCACATATAATAATTTACAATTACTACTATTCCACATTTTTATTTTATATATAAAAATGAATGTGTATCTGTCTGTACTCGATAGATTCAAAAACCATACATCCAATCGCCGAAAAAAATTAGGAAATTATTAGGTATATCTCCAGGAAGGTTTTTGATTTTTTTTAAAATCAAAGTTCAGGTTCTAAGTGCACCCGAACAAATATTTTAAAAATATCAATAACACAGCAACGCGTGAACAGGTAAAGCTAGTTAGTTTTATATAAAATAAATAATACCAAATGCAATTACTGTTTGTATTACGAAATCTTATAGATTATAAACGTAGTTTATTATTATATGAAATTAATGTTAATTATTATAAAACACAAGGTCAAAATAATTACCATATATAATTGCGAGCAAAATGTATGCATATTCAAAGATAACCTTTAATATTTCTATCGATTCGTTGCTAAAAATTAATTATAAAAGCCTAAATTAATCGATTATTATATAACGCGCGATAACGATTTATTAATTTGCTTAAAAAATAATATTATAATAGAGCAATTATAAAACTTCTACAAAATATTTAGAGAAAATGTGAATGTGAACGATCTCCTCGTAAAAAATATCTAATTGTAATTTTCCGGTATTACTATAATCAGAGAAGGGAAATTGCATTAAACCATACTATTTCAACGAGTGAAAGTCCAATAAAAAGCGCGAAGTTTGCTAAGAAGAATATACATTTATTAAAATAAAATAGCCAACGCATCGTATTTTTTAAAAAATCTTTCAAACGAGGTGTTTTAAAAAAGCACAAACCAGTCTTGAGGTAAAAAATATGGTTAAACTAACTGAGCCGTAACACAGGATATCCTGTAGCATCCCTTTTGATTTAAAAATTATGCAGAGGGAGATAGTAAATATAGGTGGCTATTTCAACAATTGTATCTGATAAAAATCTTTCTGCTACATATAAATAATCAATTCCAAGTTGAATTATTTAAAACAAAGTGTGCATATAGTTTTCTTTTTGATTTATAAATAATCATTATTAAATTATTGTCAATAAATTTAAAAATATATTACTGTTAAAAATATTTTTTAGGAATAATTATTTTTATTTATAACACATACGAGTATATATGAAAAAAATTCAATACATGATTTAATTTATAATAATTGAAAACGCACTCTAGAAAAGAAATCAAAATATTTCCCACGTACTTTCCTCATACAGCTGAACATTATATTATTATTTGTAATAAACTAGCGGTGTATACAGATAACCTGCTTTCGTGGCATAAGAACATTTGTGAAAGAAGACAGCTAAAAGGCGCATATTGCACAAGATTGATCTAAATATTTTATTACGACAATTGATACAAATATTTAAAATCTCCAATCCGATTTCAGAAATTTTTAATATAAAGTATGTGAATCTAAGCACGAAAACATATTATGTTAATTATGGAAAAAAGAAAATGTTTACATACAATTTACATACCAAAAATAGCATTTTTGCAATTGGCAATAACGTATATGTGTTTACATACACACACACACACACATATATATATATATATATATATATATATATATATATATATATATGCTGTGTGTATATATATACACTGAACAAATATTTAAATAATGATAAAATAATTTTAAATCAAAACATTTTATAAATTAGCAACGCCATCTGTTGGCCGGCATATAAATTTCATACGACTAAAGTTGCAAACCAACAAATCTTCATATAAAAATTCAAAACAAATTAAAATTATGACAAAAGTGAAATAATTAACTTATTTAATATCCGTAAACCTTATTTATACATATGATTTCAAATAAAACTGAAAATATAAGTTAATAATCATTTAATTGTTACGAAATATTATAATATATGGAGAAAAAATATAAAACATCGTTTAAATATTTTTATACAAATCAAAATTTTAAAAAAATATTTAAAAAGATAAACAAAGAGAATCGTAATGGGGCAAGTGTATAATTTAAAATTAACAAATTTTAGAATGTTACCATAACAATTAAGAATACTAACAAAAATGTAGGTAGGAAGGTAAGTGAAGTTACATTGGTAGTATTAGAATAAATCAAGAGAGAAATAATTAAAATAATAATAATTTATAAGAAAATGTTAAATATAAGATTTTTAATAAATTATAATTGCAATGATAAATGGCACAATTATTTTCTGTTTTGAAATATTTATATATACTAAAACTTTCAGTGTTAGTATAAACAATATAACAATTACATTTATTATAATGGCATTAACCACTTCCTCTTTTGGAACATATAAATTATGTTTTTTTAATCATATTAATAATATTATAAAATCAAATGTTGACAGTTATAATAAATAAATTTGAGATACAAAAACTAATAAATTTAAAATGAGAGAAACAAAAACACGCATGATCACGCATTATTGTTTATATATTTTTTATTATGCCTAGTAACGTCGCCGCCCTTATATACACAAATAATTCTAATTCAACTGTCGATTGTGACATGTCAGCGAAAATAGTCGTTTTAACGCAAAACGTACGACGTGTACGTGCTTTCCATAGAAAACAAAAAAAAAGTGCACTCGTGAGAAACTGATACTATTTTCCATTTCATCAAAACCATAATATAATACACACATATGCGGGTAACGAGGAAATCACTTTTCATAACTGAATTTCACCATTCAAAATGGCACGTTATGCACATACACACATGTGCACTTGATAAAAAAAAGACAGTAAGTACCGCATACTTCCGTCGCGAAATGCATGCATTAAACTTCATTGTTGTGCACATGTGAACCCATTGTCGGTGTATTTTTATTTTATTTACTTTTTTTTTAACACGCCGTAAGTGAACCTCGGAATATTCGCTCGTGGTACTCTCAGAATAGAGAGAACATAAAACAATGGCATATATGGAGCACGCGTAAATAAATACGAGGTTTTTCAATATCGACAATATGAGTCACAAAGAATTATTACGTGGTTAAAGATATGCGACACACACCTTGATTCCTAATTACGAATGCACGTTTGTCGTTCGATGTTTAACATTATGACGAGAAGATATACATATGTTTATATATAAATAAATAAGCAACATAATATTTTTAAATGTTGAATAAAATAGGAATATTTGGAGATTAACGATTATGCTAATAATGAAAGTATTGTACAATCATCTATAGATTTTCTGGGTTAACACATGAAAATGGCAAATTCGGAAAATCAAATCACTAGATAGCCCACGTAGTGATACTACATATCAGATGTAACCAACCAGTTTATTTTACGATCGTCTTTTTATATAAAAAAGACACGCGATCAATTTCTTTGTATTATATGAATGTGGTTGTGAACGAATTTTTTTTCGTTGCGATAAGAAATTTTTGTTGTATTTTTACTTTGTAGCAATACGCTTTATATGATATAAAAAAAACTTAAAAATCACAAAATATTACTATTTGATATCGAATACATTTTTTCATTTTTACATATTTTCAAATGCAATATTTTCACTGATTCTTTTTTATTTTTTGGATATCGAAATAATGAGCAAATATCAGAATTTTTATATTAAAAAAAATTAAATATCATTTATTAGATTCAGTAGCCTTACTTAAAAGATAGAAACTAAAGATGACGAATTTAATCAGAATTGTGATTATATGTAAGAATTAATGAAGCACACATTTCGATAGTCTCCCACTTCAAAGAGGCCCCATTTTTGTAACCAAGGACATTATTGCAAATCAAACGCACATACAAATGAGCAAAAAATAGCAATTCAGAGGAAACGATAAAAAAGTCGTATCAATAGATTTTTACCGGGAGATGATATGTACATGGGAAGTAAATTAGTTATAGTATTGTTAATAGTAAAGTTATTGTATTTACAGTATATTGTAAACTGTTATTTTTTATTATATGAAAATTAGTATGGATATATATATATATATAAAAATATGTCTTTTATATTAGTCGCCCTTTTCTGTGTAAGTTATTTATACGTCAGAGCTCAATTTTGTCCACACTTTATTATCACCAACTTAT
Source organism: Leptonema lineaticorne (assembly GCA_024500535.1). Taxonomy (NCBI): domain Eukaryota; kingdom Metazoa; phylum Arthropoda; class Insecta; order Trichoptera; family Hydropsychidae; genus Leptonema; species Leptonema lineaticorne. Next base: position 8,480,851 of record JANIJI010000013.1, on the reverse strand, counting down.
GCAATATAAAGGTAACTTTCTATTTACTAAAGAAATTATTCCAAAATGTTATTTATTTCATATATTTATCTCTATATATATCACAAACATTTTATACAATTGATGATTATTCTAAAAGAAAATAATCTGATAAAAGATGTCTACTTTTGATCTTACTTTTTTTTATAATTATTAAATAAATATATTTTATAAAATACATACCTTTTTACACACTTTTATATTTAATTTGCTCTGTTTATTCATCCTAAATCAATTATTTGAAGGAATATTTTTCTATATAAATTTAAATCTTAAAATATTTGATAAATTGTCATATAATAATGGTAATGTTTAACTGTATCGCAATAGCAATATTATAGGAAAATACTGTAAATTGTTTAAAATACATACATGCAAGTTTGTAATAATTGCATATGGATATAATATATATATATATATATATATATATATATATATATATATATATATATATATATATATATATATATATAATATTTACTAAAACACACTCGTATAATTTTTTCGGGACAATAATGGAAGTAGTTATCTAAATTTAAATCATCTCTTATATAATAAAAAGAATTGCGACAATTTTGTATATCCAATAATGTTAATTTAAGTAACCATAAAAGTCAATACATTAAAGTAAAATTTATACAAAATAAGAAATCCATATTCCGATTTGATATTTAGTTAGTCTATATAAATTATCATTGAGTTATACCACAGTGTATTATTCAAAAATTTTAGGCCTTTAACTTTAGTTCTTCAAAGAGAGTTCGATAAGCTAGTTATATTATATAATAACTTCATCGAAAAATATATTGCGATTCGTTATATTAAACTGCGTAAACATTTATATTGAGCAAAATTCAATTTACATAACATCGAATAAATAGCTAACTTTCAAATTTTGTAATAATGCGAACGACCCACGCTATTTTCATAAAAAAAAATCGTGTAGGATAAGCATTAATTCGATCTGAATCTAATGTGATTAAAATTACTATAAGGGTTGATAAAAATAAATCCGTAGTAATATTTCACAGTTCACGACGGCATTTTCGCTATGATCATGTTTTAATAATAAATATTAAAACAACAATTTATAATCAAATCCAGCATTTTGTGTAAATAATAATTATATAATATTATAATAAAATAATTTATTGGAATTCGTAAATATATAAAAAAAGGTTCAAGTGCGAGAGTGACGAATGACTTCCAAGAATTGAACGTGAGGTGTGGAAATTCACTTCTCAACAAAAAGTGCTTGAGTGACTAACTCTACTGCGGTTCAGTTCAACACGTTCCGTTCAAGTTCACTTATTTCTCATATCTACGTATTTAAGAAATTTATTTTTTTATCCAATATTTACGTACACGCATATATATATATATATATATATATATATATATATATATATATATATATATATATATATATATATATATATATATATATATATATATATATATATATATTCATATTCACAAAAAATAATTAAAACATATTTGATATATTTAGACAATATAATTTTGAAAAACGTGTAAAATAATAATTTTTCATATTCAAAATAATTTAAACTACATATGTATTTAAGTTTTTAAAAATATATTTTTAACTTAAGAAAATGAATTCTAATTGAAAATTATCATTATTTTTAGTAAAACAAACTTACTACCTACTATATAATTTTGACCAAATTTTAGCATATAAATATTATTATTAAAATAAATAATAATTATACGTCGAAATTGCAAGAAAACGTTTTTTAGAAATCTTCATTTCAATTATATTTTCGAGCTTCTCAATAAATACAGCAGATCCAGATTTCAAAAATAAGTTTACTGATGAACAAACGATAATCACAAATTTGAAAAACAAAAGTTTTGACGAGCAAATCATTTTATTTATACAAACCCGACCTATCTGGGACTTCTTAAAAATATAAAATATTTTAACAATACATAATTTGAAGAAAGTTATATTATTACACAACTATTTGTGCATATACACAATTTTTTCTATCGAAAATTTAAAAAAAAACAGTAAATGGGTTAATGTTTCGATCGAATATAAAATCAATATTTAGGAAAACTTTTAAGATTCAAATCATGTTTATTGGACGTTGACGTTCTAAATAAGTGTGTGTGTGTGTATGTGTACGCGCAATGAATCTATATAATTTATATTATTATTATGGTAAAATTTTTAGAATCATAATAATAATTATATTACAATCTTTTTATAATATAAAATAAAAACATATATACAACTTAATATAAAGATAATTACATGTAAAAATATTAACATAAAATAATGAATATATAATAATACATAAAATTTCATAATAAGTAGAAAATAATAAGCATTAGTTAATAAAATACTTATTTAAAATAGTATAAAATATGTTATACTGACATTTATTAAAATACGTGCGTTTGTGATACTCGTTTATAACACGATAAAATGAACAACAAAAATGTTGGATACGTGCATTTAAAAACAGGAATCCTCCGATGTATTCTTGTAATACCCAAAATAATAATAATAATATAATAACACGTAACTAAAGAAAAAAATCGAATATTAGAGTTCTGTACCGTAACATATAATATAATACGTTTTTACAATAATTTATACGCGTGTCGACCATGAAAAGACGATTCTCTAGGGGAAAATTTACATAGGACCCGGATTAAACTTTATAAGCACTTTTGCTTATTTACCCTGGGAAATAGGCTCGGGAAAATTAGAGCTATTTGTATGCACGCATTTTTTTTTACTTTAGCACTATCATGCGATGACCCAGTGGTGGAAGTTAACAACGCGATACTGAGTAATATTCTGTTAATTGCGTGATAGAACTTGGTTTTGTTAAAGTTCAAATTGAACTTTTCAGTTAGATCAATAATTTAACAATACGTATGACAAATTTTCATTATACATCGTATGAAACGAATGAAATTAGCGAATATATATATATATATATATATATATATATATATATATATATATATATATATATATATAATGCACGTTGGAATTTTTATGTTATAAATAAATTAACGCTTCATACAATGAAATATAAAAAAAGAATTATAAGCGTTATATTACATAAAGTATCAGCGATTCGATTGACTGACTATCACGTGTGCTAAAAGCTAAGTGATTTATGAGATAGCCGATTAATTCTGTAGTACATGAACTTCGTGTTCAGAATTTACTCATTAATTATGAATTAATTAGATATATTATATATTTTCATTTCTAAATAATATTTTTTATATTTAGAAATAATCCATATCGTCGAAGAAAGTATCAATGCCATTCGAATATTTCATCAAATAAGATTTAATCCTTGAATAAAATGTGAAATGTGAGTGTCAAACAAATGTTCTGCCCACATATCTAACTCGTATGTTATAAAAAAGCGAAAGCTCAAAAATGAATATTTTATACAATTCAGCCTTAATACGTCATCAAATTAAACTATTTAACGTAACAAATCTTTAATAGGGATGCACAGCAAAGGCAACGAAATATTTTCGACGCACGAAGAGATCATCGGCCACGGTCTCCAAAACTCGAAAATTCCACAACGAAATAGAAGTGTACAACAAAAACGAAAGCAAGAAATAATGAAATAAGTAAAAATAATATATATATATATATATATATATATATATATATATATATATATATATAATAAAAGAAAGACAGTGATTGTGTACACGATAGATGGAGAGAGGAATAAATCGACTTGTCTACCTGTAGAACCCGTTTCGTGTACAAAGGACCCGCGCGTCCTATTCCTAGACCTGTGCTGAGGAGGATACGGCGGGTTTTTTTTTCAAGAATTCGGGCTAGATAGAAGTAATGAGAGGACATCTGAGATATGACGGTGAAACGAAATATTACGCCATATTACACCACCGTGCATTCCAAGAGTGAATGACGTCACTAGATAGAGAAGGGAAACAACACACCTGTGCACCATCTATGATCGCATATTAACTGCTCTCACAAATCTAGGTAATTAATTAAGTTATATAAAACAGTATATATATATATATATATATATATATATATATATATATATATTTAAAATTTTCAGATGACTTACTGAAACATATACCTAGTGTTTACAAAAATATTTCAAGAAATCCATAAAATACTATTTAAAGAATGTGAATGTATGAATAATTGAATATATTAGGATATATGGTATTGATGTTTTTATTATAATAAAAAATAAATTTTCGTGAGTGTTGAGGATTAATAAAAAAAAGTATTCGCCTCGCATAAATATTAAGGTAGTATGACAATGTAGTAAAAAGTGTCGTGAATTGATTATCATATATCACGAAATATCAAAACGTGCATTGCATGCAAGCTTTTTCTCCTACTTGCCTTTCTTTTTGAGAACGAAAACATTTTTTTTTTTCATGAAGCACGTAAAACCATTCGAACATCCTTTCGGAATTTATATTTTTTGAAATAATAAAAAAAATAAAAATAACGATCTATCCATCGTTACAAAAACGCTATTACATAAGGAATTTTATTTATGAAAAATGCGACTATAGAAAATCGATGATTCCTAAAACGGATAATAGAAGAACTAATATAAAAGAGAGGAAGAGAGGCATTGAAAATTTATCTCGTAATAAAAATAAATGGCGGTTACATATCTTCGACAATTTTGAATTATATATTGAACATTCTTTTGATTTTAAGAATTGAATAAAATAATTTCCAGCACATAATTCTAAATTTATAATTTAACAAGTATTTTTTTAACTTAGAAAAATAACACGGATCATTCGTTAACATAAAAAATAAAATAAACTAGAAGAGTTATAATAATGGTAATGACAAAACTAAAAACGAAAATGTAATGAAGGAAATTGAGGCAATTTATTATAAAAAGTAATACGTATATGAAAATGCCAATTATATTAGTAAAAAAAAAAGAAATATTTCCTTTTTGATATATAAAATTGTTAGTTCAAAAATAAAGTAATGATTACGAAGCAGATTTATTTAAGAACAAGTATGATCGAAATTTGTTCGTAAATATTTTCATATTATATATTTAGGTTTCATAAATTAAGCCTTATTTAATGTTAAAATTTAAGATATACAAAAAATTACATCATTATAATATTTAATATATACAAAATTAATTTATTCAAAGAGATCAAAACGAATTTAAAATTAAAAGAAAAAAGTATTTAAATTCTAGTGGTGAAAAGTATTGTTTTAAAAGTATATTTTGGAACGTCATGTCCACCGTATGAAATGGTCAATTGTCAAAATCGAATCGTATGTGCATATTTTGTATTAAAATGTATTATTGTAATAAATTGCATTGTCGTATATTTTGAGTTGTGATAGTACTTATGTTAGTAAAAATTTCCAGTCAACGATTGAATACAGGTGATGACCACAGCGGCGATGTTTTACCCGTTTATTTTATATATACAATTATAATAAATGTATTTTTTTTTTAATTTTAATTTAATATTAAGATTATTTGGTTGCGGTTATATGAGTTAGTAGAAAAAATATATGTAGAATTTAAATTAATACCCTCGGAGCAAAACAGGTCCCTTTTGAAATTGGGAACTCAGCTTAAATCTCATTAACTTTTATGTAGATTCGTCGCCGTTAGATACATTTACCCCAATTTTCTCTTCAACAAAATGTATTTTTATGTTTAGAATTTAAAAATTAAATCTAAGACGATTTACAATGCGACTATTATATTTGAAAAGAAAAAAAAATGAACGAAATGATTAAAAGCGTTAATTAGATGCAATACGGTCTGAACAACGTTAGAATCAAACGAATCACTGAACACGTAATCGTCAAACGGTCTGTGTTCATTAAATTTTAATAAAATGTATTTACATCAAAATTGTGATAGACATAGTTAATTTTATGCGAATAGCAACTGTTTTTTTTAAAGAATTGTAAGCGAAAAAGAGAATTTTAAAATTAATATTATTTTTATTTTTAAAATGTAGAGAAGAAGTCAAACGTGATACAACCACATTTTAAATGACTGCGAAATGTTTAAGAAATACAATAAAGAGCATATATACACACATAAGTATGAAAATATAAATTATTTACTGCATATATATAGTATATATTTGAGAAACATATAATTTACTTTATTTCAATATTTACTTTTGCTCTAATTAAGTTACGTGTACATAATAATTACACTCAAAATTACAATTATTTAAAAAAAATATTAAGCATGCGTATGATTTTCAGATAAAGAATTTTTTCATATACCTATAACTGTAATAAAATTGAAAAATAATTATAAATACTGTTGGAGTAGAATATAATAAATGTAATAAAATAGATTAATGATAATATAATATTTTTCACACATTCGCATATATATATATATATATATATATATATATATATATATATATATATATGATATATATATATATTAAATATTTGAGAATATGTGGAAAAAATCATGATCATTGTAATACGATATGTTTAAACAAACAGAATTTTGTACGCAAATTCAATGGATTTAAAATTTATATTAAAGCAATTTCAATAATCAAATATTTTCGGATTATATATACAGCACACACTTTTCATATATAATGTATGAGAGGACAAAATGTTTATAAAACCAAATTGGTATTATGGTCGAATAAAAACATGACAAACATTTTACGGTTCTAAGAAAATAAATAGCAAGGTCCTATCGAAAAGCAGAATTTAATTTCGCAGTAAGGTATCGAAACAAAAGCAAACTCGAATTCAAAAAGAAAGACAACGCATGCTCGCATATTAATAAGGTAGAAGCAAATAGAATAATATAAGTAATAGAAAATTCCATATTTATAAAACTAATTTTGAGGAAACAGAACCGATAAAAATATATAATAAGAGATGTATATAAAAAAAATCAAATATAAATACGGAATAAACTCAATTTTAAAATAACTTAATTTGACAAAAGTACTAAAAAGAAAACAAAACTGAATTAAATATGTGAGTTGTGTTATAGTTAAACCGTCACAACTGTATGATATTTAAGTATGGCTCTTATTTCTTGGTTCTGTGTCTAACGTTTAACGATGCCGTTTAAAATACGAAGGATTTCCGTGTTTAATCACGGTCTGTTACAATGTAAAGATAAAATTAGAAATTCTCGATTCGTACAAGAACTAACAACACTTTAAAAATGTATTTTTAACTGTGATAACTATCGAAGATACGCATCACATTATTAAATTCTATGAAAAAAAAATATTTTTAGTAATATTTATATATTATACATGTCATAAGTTTATTTTTTTTTTTCTATCAGATAATATATACGATTATTGCGATATTAGCACTTACTCGGTGGGTAATACGATTACTGGTAAATATTTACATAAAATGTACTTGACGCAATACTTCCAATATATTCGATATACTGTAATAACGAAAATGTGCCAAAATCCATTGTCATGTAAATATCGACATAGTGGTAGTTTGCCGTTGTAATTTATATAAACATGAGAAAATATGTGTGCATTACAAAACTGTTATCAAATAATTCCATTGTTTTTATACGGTTGGTCGAAATTTAACGTGAACGGGAGCAAGAAATCAAAAATTCTAGTCTTGAAGATGAAAATTCCGGCATTTAGGCACCATTCATTTTTATTACAAAAATTGTTAAAATAAATAGTCGATTAACAGTCAATGAACCCGAACGAGAATCTGACGTTCACGGAATTTAAATATATAAAATTCTTTCGGTTATTTTTCGATTACTGTCTTCGACTCAGTCATTTATACTCATGACTAAGAATTATGACTACCAAAAAAGGCAAATCTCTTGAGACATTAGAAGGTACGATTGATCACCTGCATTTTTTCTTCAATTGATCTCCAAATACTTTCTTAAAAAAAACTACATTTCTTTATTTCAATAAAATAATTATATAATTATAATTATATATATATATATATATATATATATATATATATATATGTGTGTGTGTGTGTGTGATATTTATACAGTAATTACTGTTTTTATATTAGATTTGTAAATATGTATAGTGGGCGGTGCTCTTCAAATTGATAAACACGAATTAGTTTTAGAGTAATATACAACTCCTATATTCATCAAATTACCAAGTTGATAATATCATTAAAATGACATTTATCACAAGCAATAGATAAATCCATAGATGTGGTCGTTATATCATATAATTAAAAATTTATACATAAAATAAATTAAGAATTAAAAGTCATAAAGTACAAATAAGCTTTACGTAAACAGGTTTTCAAACAAAATTAGACATCAAAAATTAGTTGAAAATAGAAAGATAAAATTTCAGGGAATTACGACTGAAAGCAATCCTACAAAGGAAATAAACTTCTATTGCAATAGAATCGGTTTAAAATAACAATCAAAAGACAACGAAATGACGTTGAAGAATATATTTTTGAAGTATCAAAATAACACATTACTGTAGAATTTGGAGTACGATTTGAGAAGAACTATTTCTGGAGAAAATATATAAGAAAAATGTCTATTCTGTGGATAAAACTTCTTCAAAAGTATGGTTTTATGTACTTTTCGTCTAAGAGATATGTACTCCAGGTGAATACACCTCGTAATCCCAGTGAATGGCATGAAAGGGATAAAAAAAAACAGAAATAGAGAGTTGCGTTCGAAGGCAAAATGGAAGAAAGAGAGAAGCGTTTTGATCAATTAAAAGTCTTGAAAAATTGTGGTTGGCAAGACCGTGTATCTTGTACGAGATTCGCATAATGAAAATGAGAGACGAGGGTGTGGTGACAAAACACACGTGATGTTAATTTAAAATTTAACGACAGCAGAAATGCTTTCGTGGGCATTGTCAATTCAGACGACAAAGATTTTTTTGAATGAGACTTCTCAACTAAGCATATATTCGCTTAAATCCCAAAAAATACGTAAAAATTAGTAAGTACATTTTTTTATATATCCCTATAAGAACTTTTTGTACTAGTTATATACTAATTTGAAAATATGATGTTCTTGTTAAAAATGGTGACTGGTTTCTTTTATTACTCATAATATACTATATATATTTTCGTACATTTTAGCCCACGATTCTCATCCTTCTATAATTCAACGATTTTTCTTCTTCCTCTTACCGTTCAGTATTTTCAATCACGCTATGGTATTTTATATTTAAATTAAAAATATGAAAAGATGGGTATAGGCTGATCATACGATACAATTTTTATTTTGTTATTATATATATTATAATACTAAATTAGAAAATAAGATTGTATAAAAAATAAGAAAAGGGCATGATTAAAAAAAGGTTGAGACTAAACTATGTAACGGGTGGATAATACATAAAATCCTCATTTCGTTTTCTTTATTTGAAACATTTATATAGGTTTAAAAAACTTTGTATATAATAATCTCTTTTTATTTTATTATGTACAAAATAAAATATGGAAATTTATAATTATTAGAATAATTTAATAATTATTATTTAATTTTGATCAAACTAAGTATATTTAAAAAAGTTAAAAAATATACATTTCTATTTAAAAAAAAATATAATATTAAGGAAATGTTACATATACATCACTTGTATAGTGTGACAAAAGGAATTAAGTAATTCTACAATTATTCCGTAATTGTTCATATAATTGCAAAGGAAATCATAGTTTCTTTATTAGAAGAAAAAGTCGATATTTATATATTATAACGGAAAAATAAATTAAGATATGAAATCGCATCCATATATTCCGCCCACATATAATACATAAAATAAACATTGCCAATCATTATACAGAATAATTTATATGGAAGTAATGATTATTAATTACACGAACAAATAACTATTACACGCACACAAAAACATACGCACACAAATATGTATATCACAAAGAACTTGCAAGGTTTCCTCCTTCAAATCAATATACATACTCCGTGCAAATGATAGAAATACCAGCCAACCCACGTGCTGGCCTCTCGTTTTCAACCGCCACCATAATAAACTTGTGCACATACAAAACGAGACATATTTTACACAGGTATGTGATTCAGAAGTCGAAAATGCACACAAATCCGCGTAAGCTTTAATAGGTAAAATAATGATTGACCTGGCTAAATTTTTTAAGAGCAACGATTCTTAAAAATATGAACGAAAATAATAATAGCAAAAAAAAAAGAAACAATACCAACGTAGAAATAAAAAACAATTTGGAAGAATGGACGCGAACTGGTAATAAGATGGAAATACTACATGGAGAGATAGGCACACTAAAAATCGAGGACATTACGCTCTAGTGTATACATTTGAATATATTCGTTATATATATATATATATATATATATATATATATATATATAATCGTAAAAATTCCATTAAAAACATAAAATTTTAAATACAAAAATGTAACTCTTTTTTTCAATTACAAAAATAATAACATGGATATTCCAAACTCGCGTTTAAACCGCAGGAAAAGGTTCGCGGATTGTGATGAAGCCAATGAAAAATTTTCGTTCTTGTGACAAAAAAAATCGGCTTTTATGTATATAATAAAATATGCTGAAAGAGTTAAATATGAATAGAAGACGTAAAATTTAATTAAAAATTTCTTTCGTTGTAGCACGTTTATTCTTAGAATAATAAATATATTATTATTTGATTATTGAAAATAATAATCAGAAATATAAAGGTGAAAGAGTAAAACAATAAAAAAATGAAGAAACGAAATTCAACGGTAAATGTGTCATACTTACAAATTTAAATCTAAAATTTAGAGAAAATGAGGCCATAAAGATTATATTTTTATACATATTAAGTTAATTTAAATGAAAAGGATATCTTAAAAGTTCAGAAAAAATGTGAATGACTTTCATTAAATATTTAAATTATGAAAAAAAAAGAAAATAATGAATTTAAAGTCATATCATACAGTATATTAAAAACGAAAAAAAATAATATTCTACTTCTTATTAAAAATCTTAATATTAAATAAATAAAAATCAGCGTCTTAAAAATCGAAATAATTTTGGTATTAAAAAAAGTAATTCATTTTAACAAAATCTTCAAATTGACAGCGGCAAACGAAGTTGTCGTTTCAGCTGTCAGGTTAAAATGACAAGTACACATTAGAAATTTCCAACCGGATTACCTAAAACCTAAAATCGTTCGTCAGAAATATTAAACCGCACATTATTTATGTGAAAATTACATTATTTTAAAAAAAAAGATTTATTACCATCGTTCTTTCGATTAATTTTTATAACCAAGTTTGAAATTTAAAACAAAATTTCGTCGAATTTTGCAAAAATCCATATGACAAAAATTTATAAGCTTCGTTAAAAGATTCGAAGGAATTTACATCTATTAAATATTCAAAAACTCAAACACCAAGGAAAGGAAAAAAATATTTCCCAGAAATGCGATGTAAAATGTTTCTCTATTAAATTTTAGGCACCGTATATAATGAGATAGTTTATGGTTCTTGATATTCATCTTGCCTTTGGATAATAAATATATAATAGAAAATATTCTATATCGCATTGGGTACAATACAATCCAATAAATAAGTAAATAAATAAATAAATAAAAATTAACGTTAACGTATTTCATATAAACTTTTCTCCCACGTGAGAATTCATAAATATAATTAAATAGAAGTTAGAATCACTTTTATAGACTGGAATCGAGGAAATATAGATGATTCAATAAATTACGTTCAATTATAGCTGAATAAAAGAAATCAAAAATGTTCTTTCCAATATTCCAATATTCGATCGATCCAAACCAAATATACAATGGTATTTCGAATTTAGAGATTAGAATCTGTATGGAAGTGGAGATTGTGTAATTTATTTCGAAAAATTTGGTTAACATTTTGTTGTTTCCAATGGATGTTAAACTTCAAATACACATGGATCATCTCGTGATCGAAATCGTAAATGTTTCAAAGTTTTTTTAGTTTATCATATATATATTTTATTATTATATAATAAATTTTAAAATATATTATAACAAAATGATATTCTCTCTTTTCGAATTAGATTGTAATATAAATTAGTTGATAATGTTTTTTTTTTAATTTTTAATTTGTAAAAGTTACATTCTCAACAACATTAAACATAAAATATAACGACATATATATATATATATATATATATATATATATATATATATATATATATATATATATATATTTGAATTTTTTTTACATAAATTATTCTCATATTTAATCTGAAATATGGTAATGTTCTACTGATTTTTCTATTATAAATCGTAAAGCAAATACAATTGTTAACATACAATTTTTACTCATTATAAATCAGAAAAATCATAAAATAAACCACATTGTTGACAATGAAAAATGGTATATAATAATTTCAAAATTTTACTTTCATTATTACGCAAAAAAGGTTTATATATATTTTATTAGAAACATATCAATTACGTATATAATTAGAAAAACAGTCATACAATTAAAATCGATATTTTTAAATTTGCCACAATTTTACAACGCAAACAAAAAAACACAGCACGGTAAGTAATAAAACCCTAAGTCCATATTCTATGAAATACGAGACAACGCCCCGCGATGAATGTTTGAATTCGAATAAAGAAAAAAAAAATGACTGGTTTGTGACACCTGCTTTGGCGCATTCTGTCGCAGAATACCTTCGCACGCTCCGTAACATAGTATCCTTCGACAGGTGACTTCGAAAACGCATATGCATACATATTCGACGATTCGTACGCAAAATACAAAAAAATAAAAAAAAACCTGTTGAATATTTCTTGCATAACGTGCGCATTATAATATTATATATATATATATATATATATATATATATATATATATATATATATATATATATATATATATATTTCTTTTGGTTATGATGAAAAGTCGCAGTTGTTCCGTAGCAGTTATTTCTCGTCATTATAACCCGATCACCGGAAGGGTTAACCTTTCTGACAACTAAAAAACTTGCTCTTACCACTTTCAGTTTTCGCGCAAAAGTATGCGGAGATATCTAAAATTCATATTTTGATACCGAGAGCAAGTTTTATATAACTGCACACGGCGAGGCTTCGAGAATATTAAGGACGAATTCGACGGGTTTTTTTTTATTTTGTTTTGTTTTCGAACGGCATTCCTAAAATTACAACGTATCCAAAACGTTAAGACGTAATAAACTTTGTTTTCTAGCAGCAACAATTATTCGTTATTTCGCGCAGAATATTGATGTTTTAAATAGCTTTTGATCAATGGTTTATTACAAACATACATCAGTAAAATAATTTTATATTTAATTATTTCAATTTATGCTATTAATATGTATGTAACGTCTTCAACAAAATTATCATAAATTTTATTCATTCATAAATTCGCCATTATCAAATAATAATTATTATTTAATGGAAATACTTATATTAAAGTTATTTTAAAAATATAAAAAAATAAACAGATTAATTCTGTAACAATTTTTATCAATAATTAAAATTTTATATATATCTTAAAATTTCGAAACAAAAAAAATATTGGCGTTAGATGTCAAATAATATTTACAAGCATTTTAGAATTGTACAAATATTTCACATGATAGAATATATGAACTGGTATAATAATAGTACATATATTTGTTCATGATTAGATACGAAATGCACAGAATAAACAAATAAAACGTATAATATTTTAAGAATAATAAAATTACAACATTTTTACAAGGTATTCTAGATACTAACATAATTCAACTAAACTGTTGACAAAGGGCGGAGTAATACGTGGAAATTAAAAAAAAATGAATGTTTTGTAAGCACGTAACAGTAATTTTAAATTTTATTTAGTAATTAGTGCAGTGAGTTTCAATAGTCTCAAGGAATTTTAAATCGAGGGAAAAAATCCAAATATTATATGCAAAGTATATTAATTATGAATGTAAGTAGGTATAACATTTTTTCAAATTTTCCTCATAAACTATAAAAAAAACTTTGAATTTAAATTTGTCTAATTTATGCAATTATAAAAAATGGGAAATAAATATTTTTATATATTTACATTTTTATTTTTTTAGTAATAATTGAAATTTTTGAGTAGTTTATAAATATTCGATATATTATTATTTTCAAGAAATAAAATTTTAAAATACCAAGTGACAGTTACAATTTTAAATTTTCAACATAATTTACGCGAAATTGCGATAAGTAAATCAAATATTGTAATATTATCAAAAGTAACACATCTAAAAATATTATTCAAATAAATAATGTACTCGAAAAAGGTAGTTTTATAATATTAAAAATTCTTATTACATAAATGGACATGTGATGAAGATAAAGGTATAAAATTTAAATTTATAATTCAAAAGACGACTAAGTGCTTAAACACTGTAAATTGACGATAATTAAGTCTTAAATAAATTATTGCGTATTAAATGTGGAACAAAAATGGCGTTTTGCTGAATTTTTATTTATTTATTGAATTTTAAAATAACATAATTAGTATAATTTCTAAATACGGTATTAAAAATCGTTTAAATCGATGAATGAGATAATTCAATAACTTTTCCATTATATTTTACTGAACAACGATTTTCTAAAAAAAGTATGCAACATTTGAATCACAATGGAATATTATACTCTAATTTGAATTGCAAAGAAATATTTAGCAACTTATATATATATATATATATATATATATATATATATATATATATATATATATATATTATAATAATAATAATAATAAAACATGATAAAATAATATAATATATTTCAATATTATATATAAAATACATTAGTATTGGATCGATTGTCTAATTTTTTCATAATTCTACCGAAATCATTTTATATCATTTATTATAGCATGAAAATCGTTCATCAAAAAATATAACACATATTTAGAATGTTTTAATTGGAAGACTTAAACATTTAAACCTTCAAACCAAAGTATTTTCACCCTATGTGTATTTTCTTTAAAAGGTGAAAATAGATTCAGTATGATATAATCCAGATCCTTGAAATATTTAGAAAAGTGAGTGGAATAGAATTAAAGGATTCTTTACTCGTAAATGAAAAAGATTTTTCTAAACATGTTTAACTATTTTTGAGTTTAAATTACAATACAAGATTTTTTTAAATATTTTAAACTAAATAATAATTAGTATATATATATATATATATATATATATATATATATATATATATATATATATATATATATATATATATATATATATATATATGCCAGGTATTAAAATAAATTTTATTCTTAAAAGTATTTTTTAAGAAAAAAAAATCAAAAAGCATTGAATATCTTATTAGAAGTTAATGCATAACATTTATGAAGGCAACATTATTTTATAACAAATATTATTATATAGATATATTTTATTTATACTTTCATATCCTTGTAAGCAAAATATTGATCAACTTAGAATTGGAATATTCTCAAATTGTAGCATATTGGAAGAGGTTAAATATTTTCATTTAATATATGATAATATATACAAAAATATCCGTTTCCTGAAAGAAAAAAAAACACAGAATGCGAATCTGTCAAATCGTAAAACGAATTGATCAATTCTTATATACACCATGACACTTTCAAAAACGACTAATTTCCGGTTTGTCGAACGTCAGTATTTGTTGCCAATTGATTTTTAAACGTATCTACAGAACGATCAGATTACAACTTACAAAAAGTTTGATAATGGTATTTGGAAAATATTCATTTTAAAATATCACACTCGAATTTGATGAAAAAATTCTATATTATTTGTTTTATATGGTATGTATTAATTCGAATATAACAGTAACGAAGGTAAATAATATAACTACGAATGTAACACATCGTATGTCAAATATGAGGTAACACGAGATAACAACACTTAACTAGCACTTTACATATGCATATGTCTACATCACTTGAAAATATCAATCATCAACTAATGATCATTAAATAATATGAGATTGGTATTGGAAATCCATACTTCGTAATATTCTATACAATAAATATCACATATTAATAATAAAAAAAAACTAAAGATGAGATAAGTACAAATTATATAATAAATAGGAAAAAAAATCGATTGATCAGAAAGCAAATATTTTTTTTTAAATAATTATCGAATTATTGGAATTCGAACTACCAATGTCTTTCTGTTTAAATTAAAAGTATCGAGGAAAATTTCAAACAATTTAAACCAAGAGTATTAACAATTTAAATTCTACGATTTTAGAATTCGTAAAAAAATCTTAATAAGTAGATAAAAAAATGTTGCATTGGTTAATTTTTTAGCAATGACCAAACTATTAAAATAATTATTAATTATTCGAATAAATATCTAGCATTAAAAATATAGCATAATTCGTTAAACAATATAAATAAATGTGTTACAAAAATTTGTTATATTTAATCAAAGTATTAGTTGTCAAATAACACTTTTATTTCAAAACAACCTAAAAATTCTTTATAGAAATGCGCTTTATATAAATAGCGAAATAAGAATCGAAAAGTTTTATCGTCCTTGGGGGGTGCTTCTGCCCACATTCGGTTAAACGTCCCATTTTTTTCAGTTTTTCAATATGTCTCTCGGAAACTATGGTATTACTCAAACGGATAAAATATTACTCTTAAGATTCTCTTTTAAAATATTCCATTCAAAATTTGCGTAAATGTGACTATATGCTCTAGAACAACTGAGAGGGTGGCTTATTGGCAAATAGGGTTTCGTAAATATGTCAAATTCCATTAACCGGTGCTGATCATTTATTATATAATGAAAAGAGCGAATTTTTTCTCGCACACAAACTAAATATTGCGTTTAAACTTGAACACGTTTTTCGTTATTACATATTGTATGCACAAAAATCAATCTAGTTGTGTAAACGTAACTCGTTAAGAATTAATACGTGTCTGAAGAATTAAATTTTTAAACTCGTCAAAACGATCTCATCCGTAGATCTCGCGTTAATTTATCTTTAATTTATAATTAAAAAAAAGTAAGATAGTCTTTTTTTTTAAGTTTCGTACGCGATGCGAAAACGGCAAGCGTAAAAAAATGCTAAAAATTCGTCGGTTTGACGCGCAAACATATTATGAAACTTGAAGAAATCTAAATACGGCGTTAAAAGAGCTAAAAGAACAACTAAATAATAAATAAAGAGACGCACCGTCGACAATCGGACGGCACTCGAAAGGATTTCGAGGAGCGATCTCGACGAAAATTATGCGCGCCGAGTCGCAGAACATTTACAACGAAATTGTGTCAAAAATATCGCGTTCGCCGTCGAGTTTTACGAATCGAACGTGCCGAGCGATAGTTACAATCTTAAATGTAGTGACGTTTAACCGTTTGCATCCGACGGCCGTTGTTTGGCCGCCGAAGACACTAGGCGCGCAATAAGTTCCAATACTGCATCCGATAAATATTATAAAGCGTAATTCGTAAACTTTGAAACTTTTTTAGTTCAAACTTGACAATCGTTATAAAGGCGGAACGACGAAACGATCGCGCAGATCGGTATATTCTTATATAAAACGGCGCGTATGTAAAGGGTTAATTTGCCGAGACTCGAGCGGCCGTCTGAGAAAGTTTGGCGCGCGCCAAAGACGCGACAAAGGACGACAACAAACAAACAAACGGACGAACGACATCGACATCGACGACGACAACAACAACAACACACGGAGGAAGACGGAGACGATGCTGACCTTGCCGGTGGCGTTGCGGTATCTGCGCGTGGCCTCGGCGACGAGTTCCCTGACGAGGAGTTCTCCGGTTCCGCACGGCACGAGCACGCGCACCGAACCGAAGCACACCGTCACCTTCATCGTCCGTTCGTCCGCTCCAACAATATTGTTAACGCAAACGTTCAAACGAAACACAAATAATAAAAATAATGATAAAAAAAAAAAAAAAGACGCGCCAACGAACGACGCGATCGACGGCGCGACGAAGAACGCGACCCGCGACGACCGACTCAACTTTCAAACTCCGCGTGCGCCCCCTCCTCGCGCGCCCCTCCCCCGACGCCGACGACCGGTTCCGTCGGCGTCGACCAATCGCGACGCGGCAATGCGATGCAACGTTGCGCGCGCGTCGATTTTGCGCGCTCGCAACCGTACCGCCGTTCGGACGGACGTCGACGCGCGAAAATAACGAATCGTTACTAAAATTATCGGACGAAAAAATTCGTACGCTAGCGGTTCGATTTAGACAGCAAAATCGTCAATAAACTAATATAAATGTTCTTTTTTTTTATTGCAAATTTAACATATAATTGATAATTTTTAAATTAGATTTACATTTACGAAAAGTAAATAAAGATCTTCACTCAATTTTATATATTTATATATGTGCGTGCGCGCGCGTATAAATATATATTATTATGTTAAATCTGAAATAGATTGTTACAATGAGTTTAACGTTAGTGTGAACTTGCGTTTTAAAAAACCGTTGGCTCGATGTTGCCATATCGACGAAGCCGCAACAAAACGGAGTGCGGCACGCGCGCATTCCTACGTACGGAGAGATCGTGAAGTATGTAAAAAAATCGATAATTTATTTTTCAATTTTTGCACCGCTTTTTATTCGCGAATAAAGATGTGCGCGTGCATTTTTATCGATGCCGTATTTATTTTTAAAATATAAAAATTTTGCGTTCTAAGCGAACTTTGAAATCTAGTTTTATATACTTAAATTTAAAGTGTCTTTTACGTATGAATATTTCGTTACAATCGGAGGGGTAAATTTTATCCGTATTCGGCGATTATTATATTTTTTTTTTATCAAAAATTTATACGCTTACGAAAAAATTCTCTTTTTTGATTTTAAAAACTCCAAATTCTCTAATACTAGTTAATTACAAATTTAGATAGAAATGTTTATTTTATTAAATCTTTAAAAAGGGAAATATCAACTGATGTTTAATAATCGATAAAATTTAAGTATTTAAATGTTACATTATATATCAATTATTATTAACAAAAGAGTAATATTATTTTTTATATTATACATTTTAATGCTTCTTAAATTTTGAAACGAAAAAGGATTAAAAAAATCAACACGTATCATGATAAATATTGCTTTTATTAAAAACAACAATATTTCAACAGACAGTGAAATATAACAAATAAAATATTAATTACACAGTTATTATAGAAAATGATGTGCAGTATTCGCGTACGAAGTTTTATCACCGCTACATTTATCAGTTTCGATCCATTTAAAAAGTTAAAAACGTTTATTCGCGGATAAAATAATATAAAATTAAGGGATATCACAACGTTATAATTATTAGTAGGTAATTATTAATTTTAGAAGAAAGACATGGAGGTAATTGACTAAATGCGTGGCATTACATAAAGGCAACTATTTTGTTCATTTTATAAAAGCACATTAATATTTTTTTTTCTATTTCGATGAGGTGTTACTGAATAATTAAAAGCGAATAATAAAAATAATTTTGGAATCTGAAAACTGTGAAAACAAGACATATTGTAATTTTTTTAGAGTTCATATATAGTATAAAAAGTTTTACAAATAAAAAATAATAATAGACTTTAAAAAGAAATTAAAAAATATTCTGAATATTTTAATACACACATGTTTCATGATATTGGTAAATCAATAAATATATTGCAATAATTTATGTTTAATTCACGATAGTTTTCAATTTTTGGTTCTATGTATTTTTATTTCAGGTAATTAAATTATTAAAAAAGGAGTTATTGAATGGGATATTGTTGTAAATAGACCCCCATTCATATAGTAATCATGTAAATTAACGAAAAAATATTCGAAAAAATAATATTTCATAAAGTTCAACTTCATGATGGAAAACAATAAATAAAATAATAATAGTGAAAATAATATCAAAAATTTCACAATTTACTTTCTTTATAGATTTGTTATTATGATTAAATAATAAATATATATACATATATAAATAAACAATATTTTATAATACGTAACGCCTGCACATCTGTGACAGCTTATGTCTAAAGCACCTTATAATTGTAGAGATCACTGTATATGCAATTTATTTTTATATACTACTTATTATATTTACACAAAAACAAGAAAAATTGTCATCATTTGTTGCCCTCATTGCTTCTAATCCTCATAATTGTACAAATTTCATATGACAATTAAAATAATATATCTAGCAAAAAAAATCTACAGCGTTCAACTTAATCTAAAATTTACAATCCTTTTAATAATTTAAAAATTTAATTTGATTATATACAAATTACTAATCCGACGATAAGAAAAATACAGACCTATTGCGATATCTTAAAATAACATCTAAACATCAAAATCAAATGGCCAGATTTGGTTCTTGCACTTTGGTTACATTTATTTTATTGCAGGATATTAGTAAGTAAATTGGTAAAAATATTGAAAAGAAAGATTAATACGTATGTTCTAACAGGAGTAGTAGTACAAGTCGTACGACCCCAGTATATAAACATTTACATGTTCTATGGTTATTATGAAATATGTTATTAGTTTGCAAAGGCATAGGCACAAGTAAGATAAGACGTTTTTTAAATCCACTATAATACATATAAGAATCCTCGAAACGATAAAATATCTTCACATATAAAATTTTGAATAGACTTTACATTTTCTGGAATAATATTTGGCACATGTGGCCTTCATGAAAAAACTACTTTAAAAAGTAAATACAAAAATTGTGGAGTTAATAATATTAATGTATTGTATAATATATTTTACTAAACATATATTTTGTACGATTTTGCTTTTTTTCGCTTCAATAATACTAATATTTACGAATAAAAAAAAAAAACTTATAGTAAAAGTGATATAACAAAAAATTGAATACACCACAAATCCAGATGCAAAGTAATTTTCTGTTCTTACTTAATTTATTTCTCAGTCAGTCAATATACTGTATAACTAACTAAATTATGTAAATGCTTGGCTTTACTAGATTTATTTATATAATTCATATTACATACATACATACAGTTTTATATACATAACCTTACCGAAACTGTATAACAGCAAAGTATGGTTTTAACTTTGATTTAATTATACCATTAAAAATAATATGATTTTTTAAAATTATATTTATGGGTAACAAATATGGTTCTATCACAGTTTACTACGCATCACTGTCTCCATCTGTAGTCGCGAGATTTGCTTGACCAAAATTCCTTGTGATAGATTCACTCATTGTACGAATATTTGCAAGGTAACGGTTAGCTGGTTCATCTGAATCATATACACCACTCAAAGATTCTAAAGAGACAAGAGCTTCAGAGTCTAAAAGACGAGAAGATGCTCTTGACGACACACTGGCATCTTCTCTATCAAAATAACATGAATTTACGTCACTTAAAGCACCTTCTGCATCGGTGAGTCCAGTTTCATTCAACATGGAAACATTTTCTAGTGCCGGATCATCAGTAATATAACCTGTACTTTCAGCTGGTCCATTATCCGGTTCACCTTCGGAACACGATGAGCTCCATTCTGATTGTGTTTCACCGAAAACACTTCTTTCAGTAATAACAGGACGATCCTGGTATTAAATAAGATAAATAGATTGAAATATGATAAGGAAATTATGTTATTACGTAAAAAATCATAAGTAAATTTTTTGCCTGTTTCTTTTGATTTCGAATATGAGGATGACAGTCTTCAATTATTTCATTTGAAGATTCATTATCCGTTTTTTCACAGGAATAACTACAATAAATTTATCAACATAAAAATATTGAAAAAAAAATATGATTAAATTAAAAAATTACCTTCTATGTATATTATTCATTGTGTTATTGGGAGACGGTATAGTAACGACAACATCTGTTGGAAGAACTCCGGGAAAATCTGAATTTGGTCTTAATGGCGAATTTATAGGACCATTCATAGTAATTGACCCTGAAACTATACCATTACAACTACCATTCCTTTGTGGACTAGTTAATTCATCTTGCTGTCTGGCCAATTGAGTAATAGCTGCTAATCCAACTGCATGCATTGGACTATTATTATTATTGCAATTTCTTATAGGATCTAAATCTAAGCGTAATTCTTTTCTTTCAGGTTTTGGTGGATTATTTTTTAGTAAATTTTGATCATCTAAAATTTTTTGAATTTCTCTTTCAAAAGGCGGAACACATGCAATATCATGCGGACTTCGTTTGGTATAAGTTTCTCTGGTTTCATTATTCAAGATTTTAATATTGGCAGTTGTCATTGGTGAATGTTTATTAATACTTCCGGAACTTGAATATGTTTGAGTTCTCTGCCCTGGATGAGTACCAGTTACATCTTTTTTGTCTGTTTGGCTAAATCCATCACGTTTTGAAGAAATTTCACTATGATTGTTTGTTGCCCTAGATGATGTATCATCTTCTCTACTTGAAGTAGTAATAATACCATTATGTAATCTATCATCACAAGGCGAGCTTTTAAGTTTTGTAACTTTGTGTCTAACTCGATCGCCCAAAAGGTTATTTGGAGCTTTTGTTTGACGGCCAATATATTCGAAACTGGCGCAACTATCTCCTCTATTTGGCGTGGGACCACTAGATTCAACTAATACTCCTGTAGGGAATAGCCAAGGTGCAGGAAGCGGAGGTGCAAGTGAAGCTCTTGGTGGAGATGGTGAAGCATCTGTTGTTCGAGAATAACTTTCATCAGATGAACTTATGCTTGGTGAACGTGTCAGAGAACTTAATTCATCAGCTGAAGAATGTATGCGAGGACTCCGAGATGAAGCTCCTGGTAAACTTTCAGAAGAACGATGTCTAGTTAATGCACGAGGTTTTGCACGTCGTCTTGCTGGTGAAGGAGGTGCTCTGGGAAGTGGTTGTCGAGGTTGTGGTCGAGGCCAAGGTGGAACAAGAGCTCGTGGTGGTGGAGGCCATCGTGGACCAGAATAACAATTATTTTGATGAGGTGGTGGTGGAGGTGGATGATCTTCATCATTTGTGCTTTTTTTACCACTGTTTTTCCGACTTCTACTTCCTTTATTATTATTATTACTGCTATTATTATTGTTATTAGAATTAGTTATTTTTGGACCTGTTGGTAATAATGGATCACTTTCTTCATGACCATTAGTGTTACAATTTTGGGATACAGGAGCTTCTCTTAAAGATGGCATACGAGGAGGCGGAGCAATGCGTCTTGTTGGATTTTGAATCATCGCAAGAGGAGTGGCTACACCTCCAAAGGAATTTGATACACCAGGTGGTAATGTTGGACTTTGGCCTACAGCACCAGGCATTAATTTTTCAGTGAGGAAAAATGTAGTCATTTCCCCTTTTCCTTTAACTTTAACTTTACCTCGACAAACAAATTGGTAAGGCATATCTTTTAGAACCTGATAAACCTCTTCTGTAACTTGTGTATGATTTGGTAATCCAGTTGAATCCATTCGTGATGCTACATTTACAGTGTTACCCCATATATCATACTGTGGTTTTCTTGCACCGATTACTCCAGCAACAACAGGTCCAATATTAACTCCTATATATAAAAAAATATAAATAATTATATAAAATATAGTATAAAAAACATACGAATTTTGCTTACCAACTCTAAGCATGAAATTATTGTAAGAATTTTCATTTATATCTTTTAATTTATCGCGCATTGCGAATACAAAATCTACTAATGTAGCTAAATATTTTTTAGAAGTAGCATCATCTGTCATTCGTTTAGCAGGTATTAAACCAACAGCTGCCATATAAGTTGATCCAACAGTTTTAATTTTATCAATAGCGGTAAACCGTTCTTCTCCCAAAAGCTGTAAAGTCGTATACATATAAATATTAAATATTATTATGAAAAAAATGTATGATATTCTAATAGATATATTGTATAAACCTCGTCGAAATCAGCAATAATCTCGTTTAAAAGTCGAAGACACTCCATTCCTTGATTATTTCCATCAAGTTCCATGTAAAACTCGTGATAATTTGTTATCGATGCAAATATGACTCCAACCCGGCTGTATGATTGATGATACAGGTCCTGGGACAATGTGTTCTGTACGTGTACAGTACACGACAAACAAAAACACCAAATATAAACATGCACCAAGCCTAATCTACGGGCTTTAGTCACAAATGGAAACTAATGATATACTAAATTACTGTCACAATAATGTACCTGGATACTACTATTTAGGAAATGATGAATGGATAAAATAATATAAAAGCAACCCTTAAATAACATGGTTAAGTTATAAAAACACAGTATAAAAATGACGATAATTCTCTTATAACATAATATTATAAGATGTAATATTTTTGTTTTTACATTAAATGATAATATTGTTAACCAATAATAAGATTTAAAATATAAATTTACTATGTTATAGGAATATTAATAATGATGAAAAGTACAAAAAGCATTGAATTACTCTCACCAAAAAAAACGAATTAAATTTTAACCAATCTTTAATGTTATTACGATTACAAAGACAAAAATGTTTGGTATACCAATGGTATATGTATGTTTACAATTTATATCAAATATTAAATGTGATTTCGAATTGATGTAGATGCAATTTAAAAATTAAAATGATTATTAACGACATTACAGGAAACGCCTAATAGTTTAAATGAATGAAATAATTCAAAATATGAAATTCTATTGGACAATGATGAAATTGAAGCCAGTATCAAAATATATAAAAATAATAATTATAGTCATTACTACTTGAAAACATGCCGAAAGCTCATAAAATTACTGCTATAATATATCTAAATGGTTATTACTGGACAACAAATAAAAGGAATTGATTTTATAAAATACGCAAATTAATTATTTAAAAAATGGAAATTTAACGTTGCTCGAAAACTACCAAACATTTTAAAAAATAATATATTAGGAAAAACATGAACTTATAGAATATACGTTTAAATATATTTAAAAAATCAATTAACATCATTGACTGATAACTATAAACTACAATTATGCATGGGTATTGTTATACACACGAGTACTAGGGATTGTTATTATAGTTATTAATTTAAAAGTTATATTTCAAAAGTATTATTTACCATATTTGTTCTGAATTGATTATCTAAAAAGTGAGTTGCAACATGCGCTGGAAGTAAATTGAATAAAATCCTCTTGTTGCTGGTTTGTAATGCATCCATTTCACGTTTCTCTTCTCGAGCTTGAACTTGCCAAAGAAAATCTAATCGTGCAGTCCATTCCACTTGTCGCGCGTGTAATATTACAGCAAGAGCTAAAGCTACAACTTCAACACAAGAAACCACACCTGAAGGTACTATAGACCTAAAAAATATAAAAATTAAGTTATAATATAAAAATTTAAGTATTAATGAAAGTGATAATTGGTTATACATACTTGACAATCTTATCATAACAATCAAATAAGTGATAATGAGTCCCTTGTATAAGTAATAAATATCCAGTCGCCATTATGCCTAGTAAACCACCTTTCAAAACGATTGGTAATCTTAAAAATACCGCTACACCAAGTAGTGAAAGACAACACGAGAGTGATATATAAATAGGAATTGGGCAAGCACGATGATCAGACCACGAATGATCTACTGAAGTCATATTAGCTTCTCCACAAAAATCCACACGAC
Source organism: Leptonema lineaticorne (assembly GCA_024500535.1). Taxonomy (NCBI): domain Eukaryota; kingdom Metazoa; phylum Arthropoda; class Insecta; order Trichoptera; family Hydropsychidae; genus Leptonema; species Leptonema lineaticorne. The sequence continues at coordinate 8,455,200 of JANIJI010000013.1, read as the reverse complement.
GACATGTAAACTAATAAAATGAAATATTGACAATAAAGAATATCATATTAAAAATGTGATAATTCAATATTTATTTTAATTTTCAACTTACCACGTTCACTTGAGCTACAGTATAAATTAAAATAATAGTAAAGGCAGTAACGGCATGCCGCAAAGGAAACGATCTTGACATATCCCATAAAATCCATCTCAAACGCACAGCCATAAGAAGCATTAACACGACAGACAACCAAGCAAATGCTGTTAAAAACAATAGAAGAAGTATAGTTGTTCGAGGTAACACTGCAGCCTGTAATAAACCCACAGATACTAAAACGACTAGTCCACAAGCCAAAGATCCTACCCAACCCCCATCGACATCAGCGTGATACTGTAAAAATAAAATTATGCACATTACGAATATATTAGGAAAAGGAGTGAAAATTTTTTAAATGATACCTGAGCTTCTTTGTTTGAGTCTTTAAAACACAATGTAGCCAAGTTAACATGTGTAGATTTTTCTCTATCTACACTACGAGCTTCAATTGCTTGTGCCAAGTATTTATTAACTCTATTTGATGGTTGATGATAAACCGAAGAATGTCTTTTCTTTAACGGTCTTTTAAATTTTTCTGTTACTTTATTCTAAAACCATATAAAATATATAAATCACAATTAGAATGTTGTTTGCAAAATTCAGATATTACATTTATATAATGATATATATTAAAAAAACATGCTATTTAGTATTTCAAAGATAGATAAAAACGAATCATCAAGTATTAATATTCAGTTGAAAAACTAAACATGCAATTTGTTAGTGAATTAATTTAATAAAAAAATAAAAAAACATACATAAATTGTACTTATGGTAAAGATAAAGAATGAATTTTATTTTTATTAAAATCATTTTAACATTCATAATTTTACATGCATGAATATTATTAGTTTATAAAAGATTAATTTAATAACTCATCTTAAAAGCATTACATTACTAGAAAAAATATTAAAAATGAAAACAGCTACAAAACATTACAATATTTTTAGTTACAATCGAGAGAAAAGGAGGAATTTTTGTGCGATTTGAAATTAGATGTGTTGATTAATGTGTATGTATGTATTTGTATGTTCTTATGCACATTTTCAGTGTAACGTTTTTTGATTAACATGAATGTGTAAATAAGATAAAATATAATAAAGCATATTAAAATATTATAATATCGTAATGGAATCAATAAAAGCAACAATGCTTCACAATGCAATAGCATTTGTTCGTTCCAAATAAAATAAAAGCAAAAAACCTCGAAATAGAATAGAAAATATTAGAAAAACAGGCAAAAATGACACACCAAAAACATATTATTTCATTTATTTGATTCACATCCGAAAAAAATCATAAAATTTCTCTTAACCAATGCATAACTCGAAGACTGAGCGCTATTCATTTGTAAATGAAAAAAGAAAAAACCGCATTAATTATAAATGACAAATATAAAATCAAAAAAAAAAAACTCCCAACCCATAACCAGAAAAAATTGATTAATATAAATTATATAATTAAGTAAAAAAAAAAAAAATATATATATATATATGAGAGCATTGTTAAACGAAAAAACCAATAATAATAAATACGTTTTTTTGATAGCAAAGTGTCGACGATGAATGTGCAATGGTGGCATAGTTGGCCATGGTGGCATCGAATGTGTCAGGAGGATCGGGGGCAGTGGCAGAAACTGGGACGGGGGCGCGGGACAGCAGACTCACAGAGGATACACCGACTGCCCTCAGCGGCAATACTGCTTCGGCACTGCCTGGCTCTGCATGTAGGGCTCTTTGTAGATCCAGTACCTGCCACGCATTGCCATCATACAATGGGTATGTTTTAAAACTTGCATTCAATATTGCGACTATGACAACGACATATCTTACTGCGTGATTCTTTTCAATATAAATAATTACATTTTTTTTTAATTTTAAACGTCGATATAATTTAATAAAAAAAATCTTGCAATAAGATGAAACAATATCATAATCGCAGATATGAATATGGTTTTGAAAACACGTCCAATACCCAATATTATACAATTTCTTTATTGTTTATTAAATTACCCAATTATTTTTTTATATAAATTTTAATCGAAAAGGGCGTTAACTTTTTCGTTATTTTTTATAATTATAGAGATAATATTGAATTTTGTTAATGAATGCCCTCTAAAGTGCCTGAAAGTTGATCCGGTATTTTACAGTAATTAAAATAGCCTAATAAATATTTTTCAATTCTAAATACCGAACATAAATAAATTTAAATTGATATAAATAATATACAACATATGTTTGATACACCATTAACTAATATATTATAGCATAAAATAATATAACTTTCGTTTATATTATTGTATAACATATGCAACACACAATCAAATTATATCGAGACGTAATTACACCATATTTAAAAATATTTAATTTATTTCATAAAAGTCCATGCCAATAACAACGTATGTTTTGGTGGTATTGTAATTTTAATTTTGCCAAATTAAAAAGCTTTATAATGCAACAGTGACCCATGCTTAAAGACGTTGTACAACATTTAACATCCACATAAAAGACACAATATCGATGAAACATTACATACTGAAAATTATTAATGGTGTCTTATTTCACTTTTACTTCTCATCTTTGATCTTTCATTATAATTTTCAGTACACAATGCTAGTTTTGCTTTATTTTTAAAAGAGATAATCTAAATTTATATAAATAAATAATAATAAAGTAGCATATCAAAATTGATTTTTTTTAAGAAATAGTTATCAAAATTTTCTATCGGAAAGGATAGATATTAAATAAATAAAACTTAGAAAAGAGTATTGCATTTATATATAAAATATAAGAAATTTTCAGAAAGTATTGATTTTTTTGATTTCAGATAATTTAATTGTACACTTGACGTAGGACAAGCTTGGAAAGAAATTGAAAAAGAACATGCCCAACATTAGAACAAAACTTAATCATAAATAAAACAGAGTGTAGAGATGTAAAATACATCTTTTCCGATCTATATCTGAATAAACATTATTGTACGATACTAAAGTAGCAAAAGAAATTCTAAAGCTCGAAATAGTAACGTAATGAACTAAAGTTGAATAAAAAACAAACTATAACATAATGGTGTCTTATAACATAGAATGTAATTTCAAATTACAAAAAAAAATATACTGAAAATATGTTTAGATAATATAACATTATTTGTTTATGCATAACGTAAAACATCGATAAATTATTTTATTCGTTTAGTTTAGATGCTAAGAGTTCAATATAATTATTTATTGGGTAGATTTTTAATAGGTATTTTTTTCTTGAAGAAAGCATGCAAGTGTTAATTGAAACATTCATTTTATTAAAGGATTTATAAAACCGCCACCTTTATTCAATCCTGTATTTCGTTTGGTAAATTCTATATGTAAAAATGAGTAACGTAGTTTGGACATTATTAATAATACATTACCTTTCTTGCAGCATTTGCTTTTAGATCCTGAGGTGAGGCAGCCATATTGGAGAAAGGTACATCTACGTTAAATTTTATAGAATGCAGCAATTGGACCACGACATTAGAGACATTCTTAAATGATAATTTTCGTTTTGCTGCATTTCCTATCATATTACCACCAAGGCACATCTAAAAAAATAAATTATATAAAATAAAAATTGTGTTAAAGTTAGAGTTAGGGTAAGAATTTTTTTATCGAGTACACAATACTTTTTTAAAATAAATTCAAAGTTTATAAAAATATATTACCTTCCTCCGTCTTGGAGGTGGAACAATGAAATATGTAGTGACACTATGGTCCCTTAGGTACGCATTTCTGGTACTACCTTGTCCTGGTTCTACTTCATAAGCTCCGCCTAAGTATTCTAGTGTAGCTTGAGTTATGTGTACGCGGCTAAAATTGCATATATAATTCAAAATTATTTAAAATACGCATAAAATAAATTATAATAACAGTTATTCTACCCAGGTTCTCCCCCTGCCTCCATATTATTAGCTAATGTGACATCATTGCTCCAAACATCATATTGCCACTTACGTAATCCTAATACTCCGCACAAAACTCGTCCAGAATGTATCCCCACACGCATATTTAATTGCACATCAGTGGCTTCAACGACTGATCTGAAATTATATTTACGATTGTAAAAAAAAAGTATCATATAACACTTATATTTTCCTCTAAAATTTTTAATCATACGCAATAGCGTCGATCATATCTAATCCCATTTCAACACAACACTTTGCGTGATCAGATCTAGGTTCAGGTAATCCAGAAACGCAATAATAACAATCGCCCAGGATTTTTATTCTTAAACAGTGATTATCCTGAAGAAAAAAAAATAGGACAAATAAAAATATATTACAATGAACGATGAAATGCTTCGAAGACGAATTCATAAATACTCACATTAGCTAATTGATCAAATCGACCAAATAATTCATTGAGCAATCTAACTAGTTCTTGCGCACTACATTGTGATGCTAGAACTGTAAAGCCGACAATATCAGCGAACAAAATACTGAAAATATAAAATATTATATATTATAGATAGAATACTGAATTTATGATAATCATGATATTTTTTTTCAAAATTCTAACTAACCTAACTTGTTCATGTTTCTGAATATAAATTTTATGAAATTGACCTTCAACAGGAGATATAATATCGTTTTTCATCTCCATAGCAACATGTTGCGGTAACACTGACAACAATAATCGTTCCTAAAATAAAATAAAATGTAATCAGTAATATCAAATAAATTTCTAATAGAATTTTAAAACTAAAAAAAGAGCGGAAAATACCAATTTTTCATTTTCATCTTCCATCTCCAAACGAGCCGCTATGCAATTTCTGGTGTCTAAAAATGCTCGCCTCTGTGCATGTTCCATCAAATTGTGCATTAAAATTCCGACTACATTTACGCATGCAAACACCAATGTATTGGCGACCATCTGCAAACGGGAGAAAAGTTCGCGGATTTTATTATGAAATTTCCTTTCATCGAAGACAAATTTAGAAAATGAACGCTGCGCATTAAAAGGGTCGCTCGCCTAAGTCGTGTTAAAGAGTGAACATAAGTTTCCAAACCAGTTAACCGAAAACGAGCCTAACCGGCTGAATCTGAATCGATTCAAAGGGAGACATTAATAGTGTTATGAGATCTCAAAAACACGATTTTACACCATATCGGGGAATAGAACTCGTCTCCGTTTGATTTTGCTCGAAGGTACGGTACAAAAATGACTCAATTAATTCCTTTAACCATTGAAGCATACATGAAATATTATAATCTGTTTATACTAGTATATTAACACTATTGTCATTATTTTGAATATAATAATTTAAAGTTTAAATATATATATATATATGTTGGATCGCGATTTCAAAGGTCAGTTATTACTTATTTATTTTGATATTGGATAGTGTTCTATTTTAACTTAAAATTAAAGTACCTGTTGCCACGCAAGATTAGGAAAATCGGTTGGCAAAAAAACAATGATGGCGGTGACCGTGTGCATTAAGGGCAGGAATATTCCAACCAAGACGGCGATCCAACCGCGCACGGGTAACATGCCGTAAGCGACAAAGACGGCGAATACGACATGCCAGGCACCCTGCGCGGCCGCTTTTCCTGTGACGGCTCCACTGGCGAGTCCTGCGGCCGCGAGAAGAGTGGCAGCCAGGAGAGCGCCTCTGCAAGCCCATGCCAATCGTACATCTCTGGAATCCGGTGAGCGTACGTGGACGGCGAGTAGGAGGGCTCCGCACCAAGCGGCCTCGCAGGCATACCACACATTTTGGATGGTCGGCGCTTTGGCATAGGCGGCACCCAAAGCTCCCAAACATACGGACAGCACCAGCACGAGTATCAGAGCGGTGGATACAGAAGCACGCTGGAGCTTGAGCGCGTATCGACGATACAGGCACTCGAGCTCGTCATTTTCGAACCGCTGCCTGTCCAATAGTCGCGCTACGCTTCGCGGACCAGTAGCTTTCACCGCGTGGTCCATGCCGTTAAGGCCGCTTCTCCACCCTCAACATCCTGTAACAATATCAAACATAATTTTAACTTTTTAATTTTAATATAAATACAATCCATTTTATAATATTTACAATATAGTTTCCGATTGAGATAAAGAAATATAGTATATTTTATTTAATTCACATTTAATTTTACATCGTTGCTATTATTAATATATTTTCAGAACGAATAGTTAAAATGTATGATGCAGTATATAAAAAAATACATTTAAGTCATTTCAAATGTTTATCATATTTTTAAAATTATATATATATATATATATATATATATATATATATTGTTTTTTTTTTGCAAATTCATATTAAAAATCTTATATAAGAGAGATTGTGTCAAAATAAATTAATATTAGAAAATGTGTATTGGTGTAAAAACTATATATTAAACAAGTTCTCAAATAGTTCTTTCAAGTTTATGAACTAAAATAAATTTATTAACTGTTATTTTGGAAATCTTAAAACATGTATGAAAATATCTCAAGTGTTATGAGTGCTCATTTATGCTAAAATAGATTATTAGGAAAGTTGAAACCAAAATAAATGCTTGCAAGAAAAGAAAATTAAAAAAAAACAATTCCAACGTGTTAATTCATGTGTTTAAGATTAAAAAAATACAGATCAGTAACATGTAATTTAGATAAATAAACAGAGAATATGGAAAGCAAGGAATATACATATATTATTATAGATTATATACAGTTTTTAATAATAACTCATTTATATTACTTTTTTTACGTTGAATTTAATGTAATTTATATTCTCTGAAGGCCGTTTCCCCATTAAAGTAGGCGCTATTTTGAATTATACATGTTATAATTTGAAATGGTGAAGAGGTTTGTTTAACTCAGCAATCTTTTACAATGCTTTATGAATAAACCACATAAATAAATTAAAACATTAATTTTAATGAAAAAAAAATAGATAAAACAAAATTCTTAATATTATTACTAATTTGGTTACAAAAATATTGTTAAAATACATTATATAAGGAGTAAATTAAATGTAAATATTCATAATATACAAAAAAGGATTACTGTAAATATAAATTCCCTTTTTAAATTATAAATCGATGTGATTCATAAAAATAAAAGTGTTGGTGAACTAGGAGCACGCTACGACCTCAACAACCGAGCAACCGCAAAAACAAGAGGGTGAGTAGCCAATTTAATAACAAGGGTTATGTTAAATTATAGACAAGTTTTAGCATTATATTGGTACCATAAAGATTTATCTGTACACAATATTGCCAATGAATTTCAAGGAGTTCAAAAATAAACATAATTATGCCGTACGCGTAGCTAGCAAAAATTCATACAATTTAATACTATTTTCCTCTGATAATGATATATTTCTAATGTAAGAAAAGCGATAAGGTTGACATTGAAGTAAAAGTAGATCGATGAAGGCAATGAAAATGCTACCCTTGAACAATAAACCGTGCTCTAAATAGTGAAGTTGAACTTTAGTATACGCGTAATTTACTGAAACTCTTATAAACATAAATTGCCATACGGCTAAAAATAAGTTTACTATTTTATTTATATATGTACATATAATATTTTTTTTTACATAATAATAATAATTTGATCTATCGATTGATAATGTATAATAAATAAAATAAAAAAAAAACAGTTACAAATAACTTATCTTTTATATATTACACTTAATTTATCGTTTTTGTTCTTTCGAGTATAATGTACTTACCCTTGTTGTTCAATATTGAAATTCACAATATAATTGATGCTACTTTATATATTATAATTTTTATTGCGAATAAAATAAAAATAAAATAATGTACATGTTATAGTTTGACACAGACCAAATACGTCTGTGTCAAGTAGGTGGTTAAGATACAACAAACCGGATATAGGTTTCCATTGCGCAACTTTCGATTACCCGTCAATCTAAAATGTATCCGACAAGATCCTATGTAAATAGAAAATATACATGTATTTAGAGAAAATTTATCAACGAATAGAAAAACCCACGAGAATGTTTCTGATATAGGTAAATATTCTTATCTGACCGTTTTTCATTATATATCATCCATCATGAGACTAGAGAAGATGCACAAACAAAATTTTCCAATTTTATGTCAATTCGTATTTTTTTCCTTTTTTATTATTTGTTATTAAAATAACACACACACACACACACACACACACACACATATATATATATATATATATATATATATATATATATATATATATATATATATATATATATTGAAAAAATTAAAAAATAATGTGAATGAACAATGATTCCAAAGTTTAAGAATATAAAAGAAAACCATTACATTTTTTATGTTTCGGTGGAATATACTCGTAAAACACCGAAAAGAGGATAAATAAATCGTAAATAGGAAAATAGATCTCATTCTTTATATTTTTCGTAGTTTTTATGACAAAGTGTTATTTTTTCTATTTGTGGTTGCCTACTTTAACTTGAAATATCACATGTAGAATAAAAAAAGGCCGCAGTAACTTTACAATAAAACGAGTATTTTCCCATGAAATTAAATTATTTTAAGATCGATAATAAAAACACTTTTTAAAAATTTATAAACGCGATTCATAAAAGTGTCTAGATACTTTTGCAAAGACGATTAGTTTTATTACTAATAGTAATTCTTATCTTGAATTTGATATTCATACATACAATTTATAATGTATTATTATTAAATGTTTAGATTATTTAAAATTTTGATGAGTTTTTTTTGCAAAAATATTTACTTTAGAAGATTATATTATAATGGAAAAGAAGCTGAAGCTAGAAGTGCAAAAGAGAAAAGAAAATCGCGCAATCTTAATAATGGTATCGAACCCTTCTTATTTTGCAAAGAAAAAATATAAAAAGTTCGTTTTGGAGGGGTTGCGTTGCAAAAAGTAAACAGTTCAATCTAATTCACGAGTCAACAAAATCTCGATCCCCATTTATTATAATGTGTACACATAAATATGAAACTCGGGCAATTTTCCTTCAACGGTGGATGTGTCCTGCGGGTTTTGGATCTGGGATATGATACTCTTTAGCCGCGAAGCAATATACCAAAACTTTTTTTGTGAAGATCTCTAGCTAAGTTAAACCATCTTTGGCAAGTTGAAAGGAAGAAAACAAACTTAAAACGATTATTGACACATAAGTTTTTGAGACGAAGCTAAAAAAAGAAGTAAATCATCATCGGTGGGGAATTCGATTGCACAATTCTCGAGAGACGACGATTCCGAGAAGACGGCATTTCTTTTATATGTCATCGAACAAAGCCAAGAAGCACTATATAAAGAATAGTGAAAGCGTATGAAATTGTCAGTTAAAACTAGCGAGTACACCCACGGAAAATATAGTATTGTATTGTGTGATGATGTCGTAATTTTAATATATCAAAACTTTGATAAATTCAGCGTTTGACGTAATGAAACGAAAATAACTATAAAAAAACGTATGCGTTCTAAACGAGAAAATCCACAACATATAACATATATACGGGTCCGGAATATATTATTGTAAAAAAATTCTCTCCCCAGGGAAAATATGGCACAAATGGTGAACGTAATTCATCCTTTCAGGGAATTGGATTAAAACAGGAATAGAATTGGTTAGGGTCAATACATTCAGCTCACGGTTGAGTTGTTAGAAATAAGAAAAATTATAGCGAAGTTAATCGACTTCAAGTAATAAAATATTACCATAATGTTATACTATTTCGTGTTATTAAATATTAAAAAGTATATTCGTACAATTTCATTTGCGATTAAAATTTTTGAATTGAAAATAAACCAGAAAAAATAATTTTATGTTGTAAACGACAAGTAAAAATACGACTTTCGATTACTATTTTAGGATAAATACGCACAATTTTAATCAAAACACGTTTTTAGTATTGTTATACTCGTATAGAGATTGTATAAAACGTTTTCCGTTTTTTTATCTGATGTATATTTTCTTCACATATCTCTTTTGTGGCCTTTTTCATCTCACAAGTATCACTCATTTATTTTACGTAACACTCTTTCAAGGCTTTCTCATCCCTGAGGATAACCCAAGTGTCTAGTGTCATTTATCCCGAACATATTTCCCTGGGAAATCGAAATCTAAATATTAAAAGATTTGTATATTAATAATGTAAATGCCATTTATAAAATATTAAATGTTATAATAAATTGATTTTTCAAATGAAAATAAAAATTATATAATTATTAGTTTTAGACTAGCAATATGTTTTTTTACAAAATTTCTAATAACTAAAACCGGGAGTATATAATCTTTTACTTTCAATAAGAAATGTTAAAAGAAGAACTTAAAACATTATGAAATATTTTGAGTAATTAAATTGTTGTCCTTTAAAAAGTATGGTATATCCTGATCTTTGTTTTTCTCATTTATATTCTGAAAACTTTTTATAACGATTAAACAAGTTTGACTTGAATATTTTTTTCTTATTTTCTTTTATAATGATATAAAAATAATAATAAATATTACAATATATACATATAGACAAAAATAAAGTGAAAAACAAAAGAAAATACCCGAAAATGTATTTTTTTAAATAATTATATGGTTATATTGTAAGACAAAAGTTTAATACCATTTATTTATGTCTGCAAATAAAACATTGGAGTGGCCTTTTTCATATCTAAAATAAAGTCGTCTCTCTGGGAAAAAGTTACGCACAACTGGTATAAAACCGTTGATCTTTATTTTTACATTTATCATATGTATTATAAAAGAATCATCTTAGTAAAATTCTCATCATAAAATATAAGAAGAGTGCATTTAGTTATTTGGAAGATCAAATTTAATAAATTACGAATAAAGGCTCAAGTTTAAGCGTAAAAAACTAATTGATGGATTTTGAAATATTTGAAGTAAACAATTGTAACGTTTTTTTTTTATTTACAAACAAGCTATCTTTTATGTTGAGGGTCTTTTTAGAGAAGATAAATAAAATTACGCTTATTATGAATGAGATATTTGTGATGTAGAATTTTATGAGAAATTTCAATATATTCCTTTTAATTCGAGTAATACGTTTTGAGAAAAAAAAACGGATTTTCGGTGGTTTTTTCTTTTTGGCAAACGTGAAAGAAAGTTCCCTCTTAGAAAGGTGCAACTTTTCGAATCATTATTCAGCTCGTTATGTAGAATATTTTATATATCTGAGAAGAATTTTTAACATTAAAAAAAATTGTACTAATATCCTAACTAACGAGATTTTTTGCATGAAAAACCGAAAAGGAGATCAGTATGACCCTGAGAGAAAGAACGATTCCCTTGAGAAAAACGTATGTGAAGTTTTTTTATTTATTTTAGAGAAAGAAAATCTCGTGAACAAAGCCTTTGTGCTAGCAGAATCAAATAAAAAAATATTTTATTGAAATAAATATTGTATTACTGTACGCAGATAATATATTATATTTTAAATTTATTTATACAAGCAACACCATATTAAGTGTACTAATCATTTAGAAATTGATTATACATTAAGTGGAGAGCTAATCATTTTTTTTAATTTGATAAAAAAATAAAGGTTTTTTATTTTCAATACATTTGAAATTAAAATTCAGAGTAAAAATATATAATATTTTATAAATTTATATATCGATAATTCAGTATTAGGTATGAGTGTATATATTAAGCGTAGTGATGGCAAATTGAAAACTTTTCGACATTTCCCGAAGTACATAACGGAACAAAGGAAAGTGTAAACTATAATAGATTTCAAGAAAACTCATACTTTGTTAACTATCGTTTATTTAACTACAGTTCAAGTCATTAATGATGTAACCATGAACACTTACAGGAATACACACACACACACACACACACACACACACACATATATATATATATATATATATATATATATATATATATATATATATATATATATATAATAGTTAAACAATATGACAAAGAGTGATAGTATTACTAACGAACCGCAACCGATAACCGTAGCGACCGACTGATAAAAAAAGCAAGATAGAAAAGCGGTTAATCGCGAGTGAAAAATTACATAAAACGATTTCGCAGGAAAATTCTTCGAAAATATAATAATGAAAGAGTATTCGAATTTAATTATGAACATAAAAGGCGGAGCCGCCTTGCAAAGAAAGCGAAGCACAAATTGTTATCAACGTCGAAAACTCCATCGTTTTGTGTAAAAGTTATACGCTTTTTAAAAGAATATCATTTTAGACTAAATGCAAATTTTCGATGAAGTTTCTAACCGAAATAAAGCATAAAATTGTCCAAAATGGCAGCGAACGAACCTTAACATAAAGGTTGTATTACATAACTTGAATGAATATTAAACGATAGATATATTTTAAGAATTTTAGAAAGAAAATTTGATAATAATACTTGTGAAATACATATTTGTTATTTATTATGTGTATTTTAATGTGTTTAGAGACGAGCATCATATATTTTTAGGTCGATAAAACATCTCAACATTATTTTAAATTACTATAATGTAGAATTTATTTCAGTGATTTTCAATTAAGTCAGTGGCTTATAATGATGCATTTTATAATATATAAAATTCGCACTCATAATGCGTTATATCATATTGTTATTTTCATATTTAACATAATTGTAAACATAAAAATAAATAAATATATAATTTACTAATGAAATGTTTTTAAAATAATATCATAAAAGTAATTTTATATAGAGAATAATCTAAAATATTTTTTTGTCTCGTTCGGTATAAATAGAAATATTCGATTAAAGTACGAATTTATCATTTGATAGAAGCCAATGTGCGATATTATATAAATAAATACAGTATTAGAAGTAGAATTGAAAGTTACACTAACTTATTTAAAAGTTTCTATCTTAGTTTTTTCTCTTATAGAAAAAGGACCAACTTTATAAATAATGAAGTAAAGCAAAGTGACATAGTATATAAGGGGTACCGACGTGAGAATGAGTTTGAATCTCGAGAGAGATTTAGTGACGTATATTTTGAAAATATCTATTTGAAGAAATTAAATTTGGAAACAAACGATTTATATAAAATAAAATAATAATAACAATTATTTGAAAATTAATTCATTTTGTATTACCACTAGTCAATTCGACAAAAGAGTGATTAAAAAGTAGATAACGGAAACCGACAATGATGTATGAAGATTGTTTCGTGATCTACAGAGCAAAGTTGGCTCGTTTTCTATATCTGTCATACCTTTGACAGCCAAGAACGGAGCCAACAAAAGCTGATTTATCACAAATGATAAGTAAAGCATAAGCAAAGCGTTTTGGAGTATGTTTGTGTACAGTGAGTGCGAAAACGATTGATAGTCTTTGCGAAATCAATCTCAGTGGTAATATAAAGTTAAATATTATACATTTCAGGCAGCATAGATATTTTGCAGAACAAACTTTGAAATTATATTCATATATATACATATATATATATATATATATACATACATATATATATATATATATATATATATATATATTTATATATGAACGTGTCTGTCTGAACTCAATAAATTCAAAAACCGTGAAAATTTTAAGAATTTTTTAAAAATTAGAGTTGGGGTTCTAGGTACTCCCGAACAAATATCTCGAATATATTAAAATAACATTTAATTAATAATATTTTGTTAAAAATGTAACCATTAATAAATGCCTTATTTTCATTTTGATTTATTGTATACATTTGGTTATTAATAAATTATGTTTGATGTATCAAAATTGCCTTTTTCTTCAGATTTTTAATTAGAAGCATTAACACAGCAACGCGTGAATGGGTACAGCTAGTTTTATATAAAATTAAAACAATAGAGAATACATTATATCTATACACACGATATCAATTAATGTAAAAATATACCAATTTCAGACTTAATTAACTGTTTGGATCATTAAAATAGATTGTAGTGAATATTATTAAAGCGGATAGCGAATTCATTGGAAATATATACGTGCTGAGATTTGAAGCCATATCCAATTGCATACAAAGATAGTGTGATTTACTTATGCAACTGAACTTTGTACGTCTTCAGTGAAGAGCTTTAACCCATACGATGCACTGTAATCCTCTGTTAAGCTTTTATTACTTGCTATTGTAATATATATATATATATATATATATATATATATATATATATATATATATATATGTGTGTGTGTGTGTGTGTGTGTGTGTGTGTAATTGAAAATACAAAATTTGTTTGTAATATAAACAACCTTGTGAGTATAATTTTGAATAGCATTGAATATATATATATATATATATATATATATATATATATATATATATATATATATATATATATATATATAACTTATCTACTCGAAAAACCAAGGTGAAATACAAATATTTTAAATCTTTAAATTACTGCAAAAATTAATGGACAAAAAGATCGGTCTCGAAAGAAATAAATATATAAAGAAAAACGGTATTATTATTAAAAAGGAAAGCTTTTGAATTGAGTTCCAGAAAGGAGAATTAAATAAAAAAATGTGATGGTTTTTACAATCCTATTTCATTTTAGAGAATCAAAAATAAATTATATTTTCATAAAAAACAAAAAGAAATAAACACACATATACACTGCAGAATTTTGATTCAATTGATATTATAATAAGTTATGTCTTTATATAAAGGAAGTAAAACAAAGTTTTCTTTATTAATGACATAACTTTCCTTTAAATCGATGATATAAAATATAATATAACCCAATATTATTTAAATTTTTTCAACGAATAGAAGTATGTATGGGTTAAAGTATACGTGCTGGAAATGGAATGAGACACGTGTCGGCGACACCTGAGCGATGCTGAGAATGGCACACGACAATCATCCACACAACAACCGACAACGTTATTATACACAATTTCAGATTTTAATTAAAAGAAAATAGACCGATTTTCTTCCTATTTATCTATAATTTCATATTTTATAAAATTTATAAGAAATTTTTCAATGTTATTTCGAATAAAATTGATTACAAAACATGCGTATTTTTTTCGATGACGTTTTCTAATTAACGATAGCTTTTCCACTACAACTTTTCCAGTATATTTTGCACAATAATCATAATAAATTTCGACGTGATGTAATATTTCCCTAAAGATTTTCATCGTAATATTATGGATTATTATTATTATATTTATCTCATTTTTTGGTAATACAATATCATTATTAATATAATTGAAATCGTTAATTTGATAACGTTTCAATCTATTATCCAATTATCTCAGATTATTAAACTCCATCGTCATAGTAATTAATGAAATATTTCCTAATAAATTTGTTATTTTAGTATATATATATATATATATATATATATATATATATCACTTTCAGAGCGGTCAAAATTATACGTTTTCACGTAGCAAAATATAATTCTAAGGTAAGGAGAGCGAACCCGTTAGTTTAGACTAAGAGCCACATTGAAAAGTTTGACGTCGAAGGGAGCAACGGAAACGCCGAGAGTTTTCCGTCTGGTTTAAAAGAGCCATCTTCACGGTTAAAACGCTCGCTCGAGAGATGCCAACGTGTTTAAGTGCGGGGTCTTGCAAACCGAAGAAATTCCAGTGGTGCGTCAACAAACACTATGCGCGCCGTAGAAACGACGCAAGCCAACAACTAGTTTATAAACAGAAGAAGTGTTTAAGCATTTTGCACGCCCACCATTTAAATATAGATGAGACCGACGGCATTAAACGGTTGTAACGGACCGACCGACCGGAGACGGTTACGTGACAGACGAACTCGACATATGAGAGAATTTTCAGTGATGTCGACTCGAATCAAAAACGAAATTTATTACACGATGAAATTGTGCCGATGCGTCCTGTCATCGTCAAAGTTGATAAAACGACGATTTAATTAAAATCGAATTAATTATTAGGTTACTTTTACATAATTATAATAAAATAATTCCTCACTTATCGCGGGTGCTATGTTTTAGGACCACCCGCGATAAGTGAAAATCCGCGAAGTGGGCACGCTATATTTATTGTAATATTTATACTTTATTTTTGTAGTGATACACTATTTTAAGTCTAAAACAAACACTAAAAATGTTTTAAACTCTTAAAAGCTAAATTTGTCTTTAAAAAAATAATATTGATACTTACCAAAAATTCGTAAAACAGCGTAATTACTGCGATAAATATTTTACATTAGCCGTTTTTTAAAAACCCGCGAAATAGTGAGTCCGCGATAAACGAACTACGAAGTAGCGAGTTATGATAATTTGAATATATCGCGAAATAAATCAATTAAATATATGAAAACATCGTTTATAAAATACATTATGGTAAGAAATACTATATGTTCATATAACGTTCTAATATACTAACATAACATATAATGATTTAATTACTCTACGTATATGTTATAATACAAAGCATACGCAGTTAGTACAAGCATGTCGACATAAGTGAAGAAAGTTCTGTGTGTTATTATAGCAAATTTAATTAAATATATGATCGGAAATTGATTTGTGAAAAATTTTATTTCCGAACAAATTAAGACGATATAATGTTACACCCGGGAACGAATAACGAATGTTAATTGGAAAACTTTCAGATAAAAAGTTATTAAAACCTCGACGGCATTAATTACTTCGAAAGTTAAGCGGGTATCGCGTGAACCTAATTTGCAATTACTATAAGTTACAATATACTTTTTAAAGAGATTGAATAAGAATTAGGTTCACGGCGACGTGACAATTTGGTCAAAAGTCAAACGTGTTAACGACCATTATAAAATGATAAACACGGCGCGTGCTTCATATGCTTTTATTTAAGTATACATTTTATATACTATATATGTATGTTTATATACAGGTATAATAAAATCGCAACAGACGGAAACCATCATTTGTAATGAGAAATGCGTTACACGGGAATGTTTCTTTTCGTATTTATTTTTGTGAAGTGTGCTCACGAGAGAGCATTTGCCTTAGTGTTTTAGGTTCAATAAACTTGATCTTCCCACGTTTATAACTCTACATTGACACGAATACATAATATAGGAACTTTGTAGAAAAGTTAAATTCTATCGTTGATTAACGGAGTAGTAGAAAAGAGATAAACACCTACCTTCACGAAAAAACTGCTAATATTTTCACAGTCAATGTCAAAATTTGTTATAATTAAGAAGGTTCACGGTCGCTTTTCATGCATAAAATTTTCATTAAAAATAATAATTATCTAGATATAAAGCAAGACGTGGGCATGGAATATATTGAAATACACAAATATTCATCCGTTTGATTAAACCATGTTCGGCACAGATGTTATCACGTCAATAACACGCGTAACGAAGAACTAACATTACAAACGCTCGCATTTATGAATAATTATTATTTACGAGTTCATCGCACACGTGTACATCGAATAAATATTGTTATACACGCTTTGCTTTTTAAAATCATAAATGTAATAGTATACAAATAAAGTAATAAAAAAAAAAAACACGCAACATTGTTCCTGGAATAATCTCAACTTTTAAATTGGATTGTCGTGTAGAGTATGTTGTTCCAACTTCAAACGCCAAGAAACTGAAGACAACTAATCAATCTTAACTGATTGAGTGCAGAATAAAGTTGGAGCCTAGAGCGCATTATAATAATTGCAAATCTAGTTCTGGACATCGGACATAAATCTTCTTGATCTACGAGGACAAGAAAAAAAATCAACGACAGGATGACATAATGAAACTAAATAACTTCTAGTGTTATGTTGATACCGATTACGGTTAATAATAATATTGAAAAATTTGAATTGAACTCTATTTCATACATAGTTTATATTACACATAAATGTTTTCGGTATTTCAACAAGTAAATCATAAATATATAAGTTTAATATTGGGGAAACTGAAATTTATTATATGCAATGAAAATATTTTACAATACGTATATAAAACAAAAATAATATTTCTTGTAAATTACACGTTCTACAATACAAAGCCGGCTTTTAAATATTGTAATAATCGTTATATAAGGAAAATAATAACAAACTGCCAGTAAGCCGTAAATTAAATGTAAATTTGCAATGTACTTACTGATAAATAATTAAAAAAATGAAAATTTTGCAAATAAAACATTTTATTTAGAATTCAAGTAAAAATTATATAGTTTTTACTTGTGCCAGTATATTGTAATAAAATAATGCATTAAATAATATAAAATCAAAAGGAAATGAGTTAAACTAGCGAACGTTGAAAAACCGCTATGCCATGAATAAAATTATTCAACTCTTCAGTATTGTCCGACGACAGATTACAGAACAAAAAGCGACAAGGCTCTCGTTTCAGAGGATGTTTTGTTGTTTTTCGTACTTCGATAAACACAATGAGTTTAAACCGAAAGTCCCGCGTATATTTGTATATACATAAGTATAGTTTAAAAATTCTAATGGAATAAGTGTTATTGTCTAGAGGAAAATATTTTGGCGAACTTATGCAACGTTCAAAAGAAAATTAAGGAATTGCGTTGAAGAAAAATACTGTTACAAAAGACAGTGAAGGAAAATTTCAGAAAGTTAATTATATAATAAAAACATTTACGACGAAAACAATTTTAAATAAATATAATTTGACGAAACTATATATGGTACATATTAAATTTTTAGTAATTAAAAGGCTAAGTAGAATCATAACATTGTGATGATATTGGATCTTGAATAATATGGGATTCATTATTTTAATTAAATAAATTCATTAATTCAAATTTTAGCCAAAACATTTTTCCGTACAGCTAACTTATATAATTAAAGAAGATAAATCATTGCATTAATGTATATATATATATATATATATATATATATATATATATATATATATATATATATATATATAATTAGGGAATAATATAAAATTGTGATAATTTATATGATGTAATACTGTAATTAGGATTTGATAGGGGATTATCATAATCACGATAACAATTTTGAAAACAATTTAATCGACCAAAAATGAAAAATAATAAATTTATGAAATAGTAAAAAAAATATTTTTAGCATATACAAAAAATGCTAACTATGATATATTCACGTAGCCGATAATCAGTGCAGGTTGAATAGGAATTTTACAACATTTTATGATAAAAAAAATTATGAAACGTTTATCGAACAGAAAAGGTCTAGAATATAGAAGAGCTTTTCACGTGGCTATGGTATTCTATTGAAATCAATTACAGGTAATTTCCTTAAAAATGAAATTCGCGCACAACGGAACAGAACCATCAAAGAGCCCTGGAGGGTTCGTGTTTTGAATCGTTAACTAGGAGAGTTATATCTTCGTTTCAACGGATAACTTTAACCATTATATGGTGAATAGTGCGTAATCCATGTCATACCTGCGGGGCTTCTCCGATAAATCCAAATTTATTTCCAAACAAATGGAATGATAATATACCAAGACTGTAACTCATTAGTATTCCAAACTTTGCTCGTTGACTAACCTCAATAATGATCTCGATATAACTTTTTATACGGTTAATAAATAACGGAATTGCCCTCAATTCATCAAATTCGACGTCTCCCGTACCCTCACATATTACTAAATTATGTACAATGAATGTATAAAAAATATTCACGTAATGTCCATTAATTTGTACAATCACGTACAGTTACTTCATTACAACATAATATTACAAGATACGCTAAGGGAATATTTTAAAAACTCGAGTAAGTTAACCCGTATAATTACAATATCATATATTTTATTAATTTGAGCATGTATATATTAATTATTAAAATTTATTCAAATTGCATTAGAAATGAAATGTTTTTATAAGTGACGCTTTCAGCAGATATTTCTACAATTGTATTTTAATTGCAAATATGACCATTTTTATTTATTAAAAAAAAAATAAAACTCGTTTTCTGTGTTATAATTATTTGAAAACTTTGCGGTCTATGTTTATCCACGGCGCGCCCAGTATTCATGCGATAAAAAGGTTTAACAAACACAACCTCGCTTACGTGTAATTTCAACCTGTTAACGGATAGGGGTACAACCGGGAAACTAAATCAAATATACCCTTACTCGAAAAGAGGGCGGAATAAAAAAAAAAGGAAAAATAAAAGAGTCTACGATTAATGAAAAAATTAAGTACACGCGTTGACTGCAATAAAAACGTGCGTATATATTTATGATGTTTTTATTCAACTTAATTAGTATTAATACTGCAACGCTAAACAAAAAATTAAGAGGAAAATATAATTAACTATGGAAATTATGATTAAAAAGTATGAAGTATTCATAAACACTGTAAAAACAATAAAAATACATCATTAACTATTTTCATAACTTCAACATAGAGATCATATACTTTATAATATTTTCATATTCATGATATGAATGTTGACAAAACTGTGTTTAAATATTTAAACTATTACTAAAATGTTGAGAACCGAGAGAAAAACTCGAGGTTACAGAAAATAAAACATTTAAAACAAAATTACAGTGTATATTTTATACGGAATGTTTCTAAGGATACTCCTCGTTTTTTACACATAAATTTGTTTTCTTTTTATGAAATAAATGTATTTGTAATATATAAATATGTATTCAAAATCATATAATATAATCCATAATTATAATTGAACATATAATAACAAAATATATATTATGTAAATTACAACGAATATACGAATTGAATAGCTAAAAAACAAGAAAATAAAAATACAAAATAATGGTACGAACCATCTAAAACTAAAATTGGAAGGAAAACTTAATAAAAATACTGGTTATATTATTGGGGGTTGGCGTTAAAATCGTTTTCCGTGCGTACAAAAGCTCTACTGATTTAATCAATGAAAACGCGCCAAGTCACTCGTTTTTCTCGACACCCACACGGTTCCATTGTTAATCACGGCTCATATAAAATTCACCACGTGTACTTCATTCAATCCGTTCTAAATATGTTTGGCTCGTTTGTTATCGCCTACCTTGTTAACAAAATGCGCATAAAATTCCTGTCGGAAAAGAGAAATGTTGCACCGTAAGCGTGATACGAAAAAATTCACCATTAAAACGCGGAACGCTTCCATATAGGAAACGTCGATTGAATATCTTAGGTGACATAGAATTTTTAATTTGATTGTATCGCGTAAATATTTAAAATATTTTATAAAACGTCAACAGTGTGCCCGAATCGGAAAAATCGATTTTTGTTTTAGTAAAAAGAAAATCAAGCGTGCCATAGCCCGCAGCTGGAGCCTTGGCGTCTCGAGTTACCAAACGTTGATTTATTCGTTTGGGGAGGTCGAGTTTCCAGCTCTACGACCAATTTTTAAGTATATATTGAAAGATTTTGATACGATACTGTATTTTTATAACGAAGTACTTTAGGTGCTACAAAAGTAAATGACACTTAAAATACGAATTTTCTATAATCTATTTCGCATATTTAATTATGATAATTATAATTTAATTTGAGATATTTAATACAACATTTAATTGTAATAATTTAAATTTTCTCTAATACAATAAAAAGACCCAAAGTAATCGGACACCGCCGAAGACAAATAAATGATATTTGATATGAAAAAACATGGAAAGTTGAAAATGCAGGGAAAATAAAACGCATTAGACGCAGACCTTACGTCTGGCCACAAACAAACGGGCGTGAGTGCCCTGTGTTGTCGACAAACGTGTTGGGGTTAAACAACATTTAATTAACGTTCCTAGTTAAATATACATGCGTACAAACGAGATATATCTAGTTTAACAAAATTTCATCAATATATATATATATATGTAGATTCATCCCTAAAGTAAGTTCTATAACATTGCCGTGCACGAGTCTCGTGTGTAAACATCCTTTCACATGTTTTATTTTCATGTTATTAATGTGCATTATAAATAGTATATGTGTATATTTATATACAGTATACGGCGATCCATTTCGAAAATTGAAGAAATCAACGACAATATTTAAATTATGATTTTTTATTTAAATCTGATATTAGTAATAAAAAATTGGATTTAGTTGATATTTTTAGAATCATAAAATTGTTCCATTGAAAGGGGGAATGGTCCATTATATTGTTAATTTTTGCACATTTTTATTCTTTTCAAATATATGAAATTAAATTTAAGAGAATTAATTTATTACAATCTAATTTTCATTTAATTTTAAATTTTTTAAGCAAGAAAAGAAATAATGTATTCAAGAATATTTTATAAAAAATTTTCATATATTTTAAATTTTTAACTATTATATTTGCGGTATATAAAAATCTTATACATAATCATATTCTTAACAATTCATATTCATAACAATTTAAGAAGAACAAAAATATAACAATTTCAATATATTTACATAAGTAACGAAATAAAAGGAAAACTATAATATTACTTCATTAAAAATTCGATTTCGGGTACAGGTATCAAATTATATTTCTGAATTCTTACTTAAACGATCGTCAAGACCGAAAGTAAACTCGAGTTGAAGTATCTTGAAACTTGAAAGCCCACTTCTAAAAAACGAGATATTCATCGAGAAGAAAATCAACTCGATGAAATTAAATTACTTTTAAATAAATATTAATGATGAAGATTTTAACACTTTTATTTACATCATTAGCTAGTAATAATCAGAAGTAATACTACTAAAAAAGTAATAATAACTAGTAATAATACTACTACTAATAGCTAGTAATAATATTACTAAAAAAACTAACTTAAACGATAAATTTATACTAAAATTATATAAAAAGTGAAAGATAAAAATAAATCAAAGTATGATAGCATGAGAAATCAATAATAAAATATTTGATAATTTTATGATTAATTTTAACCGTGAAATGTATAATAAATATATGACGATAATATTAATCGATTTTATTATTATACGGTCGCATTCTATAAAAAATAATGATATATTGTGAAATATATGAAAAAAAGTTTCAGCGATAAAATATGGTTCCAAGATTTATATTAATATCGATATTCGAAAAGAAAAATTATATCACGTTATATTGCTATAAGGAGGGATATTTTTGCCCTTCGATGACGCCTATTTTTATTATGGGAAAATTTTTACGGTGCCACACGTAGAATTACATTAATTTCATTTTTATGTACAAAATGAAGAATGTTATCAATAATAAATCATACGATGTCATAAAAATTAAGTACATAAAGAAAACGAGTTAGATCTTTCCATTTTATAAGATGATAAAAGCAATACGTGCAATAATCAAATTGTGGAAAATTTAATTATGTTATGTCTTCGTTGTATTCTTTAGGATTAAGACATCATCACCTTTAACCTTTTCCCTTCTACACTATATGTGATATAATATATTTTTATTCATTTTATATAATATAAATGTATAATATTTTTTTGGAGTAATGATGTTCTTTGAAATATGTGGTTGGTTTCACATAAAAAATGAAGGATACGATTGAATGTTTTATTTCTTTTTAAATTTTTATTATCGTTAGCTTTTCTGTAAGAAAGTTACGATAAGTTATTTTTTCAGAAAAATAAGGAGTAACAAATCATTTTAATTATTCTAAATTTTATTGTTATTTTTATAAGTTACTACTTGTTATTTTTATAAGTATCATAAATGTATAATATAATAGAACGGTTATAAACCCCTGTATTCTATATTTATAATTTCATCACTGTTTTAATAAAGATTTAATTTAAGGATCAAATCTTTCATTTACTGCTCTATATATCACTTTTAAGAGCCTAACAATACTAGAAAGAATCTATCATTATTATCACTGCTCGGTTCCCTCGGCCACTATTCTTTTAACATGTATATTTACAAATATAACATATACAACAATAATAATAGTTTGATTTTGAACTGCGCCATGAAAATTACGTCATCGAGAGACTGCGGTTTTTTTATGGACATCGTAATTAATTGTGTTGTACGCTTTTGTAATAGAAGTAATCGACACAACACAATACAAAAATGCACGAACCAATTGAGATTAACATCGTACAGGCTGGCAAATGGCAATATCAATTTCTCAATGGATCACTAACAGTCATGGTTCCCTTTCGGCAATTAGACGGTGAATATTTTTGTCCAGTTAATTTATGAAAAGCTAAGACGATGTAATTTTAGTGAACGAGCGTGGTAACGGTGGTCGTCTTTTATTATTTAATGTAATCACTATTACGATCTGTTTTTGGTGTGATTATATCGAACGATCAACACGCAAGCGTTCACATGTAATTTATGCATGATACATAATTAAGAATCACATAATGAAATAGACGATTGAATAATTAATTTCTGTTAAAATCAAGACCTATTAGTTAGTAGTCCACATAATTAGTTAAAGTGAAATTAAAATAAAAAATAATAATTTTTGTCCATAGCTTTAATAAACTAGTAGGAATTAAATTTTAATTCGAAAAAAAAAGAGAAAATTTGATAATAATGCTGGTAAGCGGCGTGCTTAAGCACTTTTTATAACGATCTTTGCGGGAGATGAATGTAACACACGCACATACACATATCTTATACACATTGATAATGTACTATTATTTTCGATATTAAAAGAAAAACAATTAAACATATTTCGACATTATATAGTAAAACAAATATCTCCTTGAATGAAAGACAATTAATGAGAAGATATCAAAAATATAATATAAAAAAACTAGCTTTTAATATTAATCAAATTAAGTCAACACATTTCAATCGTGTGATTAAATAGAAAATAACATGATCAGTGTAATGAAAATTTATATATATTATATATATATATATATATATGTATATATATATATGTATATATATATATATATATATATATATATATATATATAAATGTGTGTCTGTCTGTATTCGATAGATTCAAAAACTATACATCTAATCGCCGTGAAATTTTGGGAAATTATTAGGTATATCCCCGAGAAGATTTTTGATTTTTTCTTTAAATCAGGGTCCGGGTTTTAGGTGCTCCCGAACAAATTACGATTCAATTTTGCTTCTATTTCCTTCAATTTTCAACGGCTATAAACGCGAACACTAATTTTATACATTTTTGTAATAGAATATTTAAAATGATATTAATAATTATATATTTTGAAAATATTATAATTAATTAATACAAATTATCGAGTTATATTTATATCTTTATTAATTAATACGAAGTTCGTATGTTCATTCAAAATGCATCCATGTCTACATTATCAATGGATTTTGTATGGAGGAAGAGACAAAGAAACGAATTGTATAAGATAATTGTTAGTTTATTTACATTATATTTATATTAGGTATTCTGGCCAACAAAACGTGTTTGAATTTCAAAAGTAACATAAAAAGTAAAATATATTTTTCCATCTATAACTACAAACTACGAAATAGAGAGAAAACATCTTTTGGGGCGCATTTCTCCGAGAAAGATTGATTATCGTAGTAGCGTCCCGTTATATTTAATCATGTGAAAACAAACTGAAAATAACAACGTCAAAATACGCATTTTCAAGATAAATCGATCAATGGAAAATATTATACAACTTAGCAATAAAAAAATGAGGCAAAATAAAACGAACGTCTGTCAGTGTAATAGCTGTAACTTTAGATGACCGCACTATTCGCAAGGGCGGCATTTTCCTCAAAATGTCGAGGTCGCGGTATATGTTAAGATTTCGATTTTCGTGGAGCTTTTTAATGCAAAATAATGAAAGCTTGTTCACCTCCGTTGTCCCCATGAAAGATATTACGTAGAAGTTCGTAAAAGGTCAGCACGATCGAATGAAACTCGTGAGTTTAACGTACTCGATGAAAAGAGAGCAAAAAAAAAACGGCTTAAAATATGTGATTATCATGTAAATTGTTGCTATCTACAAGAATAATTTTCAGTACAATAAATTTTAAACATACTCATTAGAAGAGTATGAACTAATTGTTAATACTTGAAATTAAAATATTTCAAAGATTAATTTTCAATTAATTCGATATTCATCAATTAATATCTAATTAGATTATAAAGAGAAGATCAGAAGTGATAAATAGAAAACTTGGTTATTTTTAATTTTATAGAATAATAATGTAGTCATTTTCATCTCAATGTTAAAAAATATAAAGAAAATCAATGATCTCAGCAAAAGGAATTATTAAAAATATATAAAGAGTAATGATTATTTTTGTATTTTCAACACTGCTAATCGAGAGAATGATAAATAAATTAGAAATGTTCCTGACTGAAGTGTGCTAAAACACATCAACATGTACTATAAATAAATCAAATATTATCTCAAATCTTGGCAAATATGAATGAACAGCAATATTTCTCTACGAACATATTTCATATAAAATTTTGCATACAAAAATTTTAATCAAACGTTCATTTCTATACCTTTGATCACGGATGTTTCATAAAACTCGGATAAATAGTTATAAAGTTAATCCGAAGTGTGTTTATACGGTGATATTGCTATAAGGATACGACACTGATACAAAGTGAAAATATAACTAGTCGAAAATAATTTGCATAACATATATGGTATTCGTGATGTTTTCTTTTGATTATATTACATATATACCTATATAGTATAAATATAATCTAGAGTGCGTTTCACTTACCAACAATGTTAGCAACGTACATACACACACTTCATCAAGTAATTTATTAAAGCAAACAGGATGTCAGCGATTAGCGAAAAGTTTCGTTTCCAAAACTTTTCGCCGTTCAAGCGAATGATTTATTAATTTCGGATTCGCACAATAAACACGAGCACTAATTAGAATTAGAATATATGAACGCGCATGAAACCGCGTATGGATTTTAATGGTATACGGTTTAAAGAAAGATGAGTGAGTATATAGTACATACACATACAGAAACACGCGCATACAAGGGAAATTGTGTATGTGGATTCATATTCAAAGATAAGGTGAGTGAATGCCCCAGGCGTCTTCGCGATATACAAAACAACATGGAATACATAATGTTGATATTTTTTTCGATTTTTAAAATCTTTTGATGATAAGTAAAAATAAAATATGTAGTCACGATGCGATAAACATGGTTCATATTAACTAAAATATGTTTTTTGACCGTATTGCAACTATTATCTGAAATATTTATCCCACTTGGAAATAAAAAGGTGGAAAAATAAAAATTTCATTTTTGTTTTTGATAATTTATTATATGTAAAAACAATTTTTATGTATAAATCGAACACATTTTTTTTTGCATTCAAAGTTACCAAATGGGTTTTATATTTAGTAAAATTTAAAGTTCAGATAAAAGCTTTCGGAACTCAAAGTCTCCAGGGCAAACCCGGAAAGGTAGTATTTCTATATGTGAAAGAAGTTGTTTTCAATGATTTTTTAATTAAATACGATTTAAAAAAAACGAACATTTCATTTTCGAGTAAAATTTAATAGCAAAACATTTCAAACGTTTTCGTTGAAAACTCGTAAATTAATAATTAAAAAAGTATGCTGAAACGTTTTATTGCTGAAAATTATAATTGATTTTCTAGAAGTGTTTTATTACAATCTGCTGCGGGATGTCATCTGTTAAAGGAATGGTGAAATAGAAAACGTTTACATTTGTCACAATAAATTATTGCGAATTGCGAAAATAGAAAAGAGGGGCGTGTGGACGCGAAAATTGGCAAAAGGAAAACTTACGTAAGAAAACATGAAA
The DNA here is from genome assembly GCA_024500535.1 of Leptonema lineaticorne. Lineage (NCBI taxonomy): Eukaryota > Metazoa > Arthropoda > Insecta > Trichoptera > Hydropsychidae > Leptonema > Leptonema lineaticorne. Next base: position 8,427,515 of record JANIJI010000013.1, on the reverse strand, counting down.
GGTAAAACGTAATAGGTCGGCCATCAGGCAATCAAGGTTTTGAACCTTGGCGAGGAAACGTGCTGCGCTAGTCTCCGTTGAAACGCGAGAATTTTCCCATGGGAAATATTATCGGAAAAATCGAATGGAAAATAACGACAAATAGCGGCTACATATATATGTGTGGAAATGTAATTTAACGCAATAAAAAAATAATCATTCGAAATGTGAAATTTCAATCATATGCATAAAAATATATTCAAATGAAATTATCCCTCATCCTCCATTAGACAAAGAAAAAGAGTAAGGCATAATTTCGTAATGTTTATTTTTTTTTCTCTTGGTAATCTTAAAAATGTCATAATATCATTTTTGAAAATGAAATTTATGTAGACAAATAAAATTAGATATAAAGGAATTTTCTTTGAAAATTTCGTGAGTGATTTACTATACTGTAGACGTTTAGTACTGACAAATAACTTTTGCAAACAAAACGCTTGGCCGAAGTCAAAGTCGTAAGCATTTATTTTATATTGTATTACATATTAATAAGAATGGTAAAAATAACTAAGTAGGCTAAAATGAACTATATATATTGTAAAAACATAAAATTAAGGAACAAAAATAATAATTGAAAGATTGAAAATATGCGGTCTGAATTTTTGAGATAAATTTATCAATAGCAATCCTTTTATTTTAAATTTAGTTTGTAAAACGATTTATTATAATTTATTTAAATTATTATGTAGCTAAAAAAGTTTAAAATTCAACGAGTTGCGTGAAAAAAAAATATAATGAAAGGTTAAAAATAGGTTCAAAAACAAATGAATAATGATAATAATTATTAATAGTTATAGAAATAGCTAGTAATAAATTTCATGTAACATATGAATTTAAAATAAAAACTCAAATAATATATTTTTTTATAATTACAATACTTATTATTGAAATAAAAAAAACAGGACTTACCAGCAATGTTACTTCCAAAAATTGTCGTTTGAATTAAAGAGTTCAATCATCTTGAGAGCAATCTGAAACAATTGAAAATTAAAATGAGCAGGACTATAAAATAAAATATATATGCCACAAAATTTCAAATGAATCGACATTAATGTATGTATTACTCATCACAGGTTACCAATTATGCGGAAATGAACGACATAATACGAGAAACGAAAATGTAATGACCGTGACTTATTGATCAGATGTCAATATATAGATTAACGTAGATTATCTTCGAAGCATACACACACACACACACACACACACACACACACACATATATATATAGATATATCCCAGATAGAAGACTAATACGGACCTATTTGTATCGGTCCAGTGAACCAATGAACTAGGGATATACGCATATTAATCCGTATATATCGGAATACCTTATAAGGAATAAAAACACTTACGGCATATTAGAAGTATTTGAACCACATAAATCGGGAGAATTTGGCACTAGCACTCATTAGCATTAATTATCTGTACATAATATTTCACAAGATAACGATACAATATAAAATCGTTTAGAAGTTGAAAAATGATTTATTGAAATGTTACATAAAAGTGAGTTATGTGAAATGAAGACATAAGAAAAAATAGTATTTGAAGTAAATGAAAGAGAACGTCATAACTTTGGAATGGATAATTTTAAAAAATTGTCGTATTACTATACGGTAATCTGTTCAACACAAAATATCGAGGTGAATGTCGTATTCAACGGAGTGAAAAAGCTAAAAAATAGTAGAAAGATTCTATCAAAAAACACAATAGGAAGAAAAAATTTAACAAAGAGGTGTTAAAAGGAAAAAAATATATGAATAAATATGTAAAGAAATATTTCATTGTGGAGATAATACTATATAATAAAAAAAGAACAAAATAATATTACATGTTAACGCTGATACATAAGTTTAGTATAGTTAACGTATATTTTAAATAGAAGAGCAAAAGGAAAGCGCAATCGTTATAATAATAATAATAATAATTGTAGTAATAATAGTAGTAGTAATATTTCATACTCTAACAAGAACAACGTATTATATATTGTTAAATATATAGTACTTGAAACATTATATGATATGTACTACGTAATCCCTTTTCTACATATATACTAATGCATTTCATTATTATAATATCAAACCGCAAACTCTTCACAGACACATACATCAAATGTTATTTTGAAAACACCACGGATTAATTTTCAATGTCTGGAAATTTCGGTTTATATAATAATTGAAATATTTATATTCTCTGACATTTTAGCACGTTTGATATTTTCTTTTAATTGATATATAATTATTTTTTATAAATAATCGTTTACAAACACAAATCTTTTATATCTAACGAAATAAGAAAGTATAACATTAAAGGCTAAAATATTTCAAACGAATATGACGCAATTAGCTTTATGGTAAATTTTATTTATTTATTGTTTTACACCAACACATTTTAGAAATCGATTTTCTGTTTAAGAAATTATATTTAGACATACCAAATATTTATTGTATTTTTATGAACCATGTATAGATACTTATTATGTCTTATACACCGCCGCCGGACGCCGTCATCGTTTTTATTCGTCAAATATTACGTTATTTTTACAACTTTTTAAAATTTAAAATATTCATCGTTCTTATATCACACTATTTTTATTACAATAAGTATTTATGTAAAATATTTTAGAATTTACAGTTAAAATTCACTTCAATTTTGACAGATGGTTGTTTCGGGGACGAATAGAGGTATAATGTATTAGAGCGCAATATGAATCAGGCAACAATTTTTAACGCCATAATTAGAAGATAATGCATGTGTTTTTTTTTAATTTTTAAATTCGTTTTGATTTATTCAAATAAATTCATATTGTTTATACTTATAAAATAAACACATTATAACATGAACAATTTAAACGGCGGAAAAGTGTTTAGAAATTGTAATTTCGCAACTTAGGATTTCGGAAGCAAAGCAATAAAAAGCGAACATTTATGACCTTTTCGAATATGTCAGGGTCATTCAAGTTGAAAGTATATGCATTAGAAATTCTTCATTAAAGCGAACACTGTAGTAAACCGACAAATGATGTATAAAAATAGTATTGCACGAAATGCACACGGCAAAATGCAATATGGTGAAACGGACGTAACAAACGTTGCTCCGCAGAAATTCACCTCGACATTATTTGAATACGGATAAATACAAAGTGGACTTTAGCCGCTGTGCATTCTGTAAATATTTCAGAAGCCAAAATTTTGCCGTTTCAACATCGTTAACGAAATGAAAAACAATAAAATGTCCAATATTAAAACGAAATATTTTAACACAGATAAAGAAAACTTTTTAGCGTCGTAAACGCATCGTTCGCGAATGAATCGTCTGTTGTTCAAGAAGAGGCGTTGGAACGCTTTTATTTCATCAATCGTCGTCGCCGGTGAGAGAGAAAAAATATTATTATATTACACAAATAATAAATTTTAATGATATCTTTCGTGCAATTCTCGTCGTACAATCGAGGAAATGAAAAGTGAAGGAAAAAAAGAGGAGCGAAAAATTATGAAAGGAAAAATTGATAACAAAGCGTATAAGATAAATGAAAAGAAAGTGAAGTATAAAAATACCTAGTCTGCTTTGTATTGCAGTGTAACAAAGAATACTGTTCTATTGAAATATATATCTTTTCTATTGAAATTGATATATATATATATATATATATATATATATATATATATATATATATATATATATATATATATATATATATATATAAACGTAAAAATTGTTCAAGTGAGAAGAGTAAACGACACCATTTTCAGTTTATAGAATGGAATAAACCGGCAAAGGATAACGTGAGGAAAAATACTCGAATGGGAAATTTAAATTCAGTGAATTGAAAAATATTGCCGTGATATTCGATAAAAGGGGATGTTATTTTATACCAATAAAAATTGAATAAGATGATGGAAATTTGGAAAAAAAATTAAATGTAATCTATTAAAAAAGTTTTATAAATATATAGTAAAAATATTGTTATAATTGTTGAACTTCAATTTAAAATTTTATTGTATATTTTATCATTTGTTCAAAAAAGTAGATCGCTTTTCAAGTTAATGCTACGAAAATAACGTGTTATTAATTATTTCGCTGTTTACCATTAATTTGTGTAATTTAAGAAATATTTTATATTTGACAAAACTTTGATATATCAAACGGTTAAAAATAATTTTATAACTGTTAAACAAAAAAAAGTTTATAAAACTATAAAAGTGATATTGGGTACAATTTTAAGAAAAGGGAAAAATTATATACGCCTAATATTACACAAATTAAAATCTATAAGTGCCGATATAAGTACATAGCTGTTTTGCAAGTTCTATCGATTTTATTACACTTACATGTAGTGCTTGCACTTTAGATGTTGCAATATATAAATTATATATTGGCCGTGGTTCGACTGAGAAACGAAATCATAAATAATTTCTAACTACAGTTAAGATAAAATGAGCGGATTAATTTATTATTATATAAAAAAAATCGAATTAGACTGGCGAATCAAAAACATAAATGTAGAATGAATGATAAATGACTAATATAATTGCATTTGGATATAAATTTTATCTAATGTATACATATTTTATGAATTTACATAACACGAAGTTAAATATTAGTTTTACAAAATTAAGAGAAAAAAAATCATAAGAGACTCTAGAAATGAACGATGAACATCCGACCTTTATAACGATTACATCATGGAAAAATAAAATAAACAGCGCTTATTTTGCATAAACAATAAGATTATACGCACTTTATAATAAAAATAATATAAATAAAAAAAACCTCATTAATTTAATATGCAAATAAAAAGAGTTATTTTTTGTACGAAAAATATCTTTGAATTTTAATAAATTTATATTTACGGTAATTAAAAAATAAAAAAATAAATTATATAATTATAGTATAAAAATTGCTGGAACAAAATTAAGGAAAAATTTTCTGCAAAAAGGAATATACTAATCAATAGTGATTAAGTTAAAAAAAAACGAAAACTCGTTATACATTTCGTGTATCGTTTCAGTAAATATCGTTTTCGATCCGAATTTTTAAAATGTATTCCGGAAATTAATTGTAAATTAAATACTGAAAAAAGAAAAAAAAAACAAATTACGAAAACATACAAAAGTTTTATTTATAAAATAATAATATTATGTACGAGATATAATACGTTATTAAAAAGCAGCAAAATAGACGGCTAAAGAAGCAACAACGCTCGTTAAGATTATAACGTTTTAAATCTGTTTGAATTTATGAAATGATTTATTCAACATCTGACAGTAATTAGCATCAAAACTAACATGAAAACGATAGATATGAATTATTATTATATACAACATACATAATACATGAATTTTAAACGATGCATAAGCTAGATCTAGGAATGTCTACAAACGAATTAAGTCGTTAAATTGATATTTACGAAAGTTTAAATAGCGTTATCATAGTAAAATAATTGATTATAATGGTGCATATAAATTATTATCTTTAAATATTTTATTCAAATAGAAGTATTAAATTATATCTAAAGGTTTAAGATGCCAATTATTATACGTAAAAATAGGAAACAATCTAATTCTAATTTGAAAATTTAAGATAAAAACCTAATATATTTTACAGAAATAAAAATTAGAAATATATATATATATATATATATATATATATATATATATATATATAAACACACTCATTCAGTTTTCGTTCATATATGTGGAAAATGACGAAAATAATTTAAGGTCAATTTCTATAATTCAATTTGACCGACAAACGAGAAAAATGGCCTAGATTGATCGAAGCGAAAAATCGCATTATTCCACTACAAAATACGAAACGACGGAATAGACTCACTTGTTTAGTATGTGACGAGAATTCGATTAAAAACAGTCCAACGATTTTGATTACAACCCTGTAAAATTCACGGGTTTAACGTGATACATAAACGAAAGCGTCTCATATACCATATAATATCGTCTCTATGTACGACAATATATAATATATACAGGAAGGGATGTTCGATGATGATTCTCTGTGTTCAACAAATGAGGTGTAAATTATAATAAAACGAAATTTATAGTTTCTAATAAAATTATATAGTAATATGAAATATTACAATTTGCAGAAGGTAATTTTTATACTTAATATATTTTTTTAAATAAACGAGAGGTAAGTGACTGAAATTTATTATACTGAAACATTTAAAACTTTGAATGATTAAAGTGAAATAATTATTACAAAAAAATCCAATCTTATATAATTTGCATATATTATATTTTAATCCACAGTTGAAATTATAAACTTCCAAGTAAAAAAAATATTAAATTTGATTTTTAAATAGTCATAAAAGTAAACTTTACATCGTATTATGAACTTGGCAAAATAAAATTTTCGTATAAAACATTAGGTTATATATATATTACGGCATTCGTAACAACTCTACTAAGTACAAGTAAATTACTCGTGAATTTCCAGATTAACCTTTTCGTCTTATTATAAAGAATACAATAAGACATTTTATTCGTTTATAGTTGGAGATAAAGTCATATTACGTTTATGTCATTTTTTATTTAAGATATACAGAACCTGTTATGAGCACGTTGAAATTTGTATGTTAGAAAAATATATTACGAAGACTTATGATATATGAACATTGGAAAAATATATAATATATTAAAGGAAACCATATTTATAATCGAAATAATTGCATGTTATATAAAAGGTTAGAAAATTGAATAATCTATATTTTTCTTTATAGTAGTTACTTAATTAAAATATAAGAATAATAATAATAGAATGAAAAAATGTATTCAATGCTTTGATAAATATTTTTGTGAAAAATTGAATTAAAAATGTAATATTAGTGTATTCAGGGTATAATTGTAGATACATTTCCATCAAAATTTGTTTGAAAACCAAAAAATTGGAAACGTTTCTGGATACAATGGATTAAATCGGCAAACTATTATTATTTGGACTTCAACCAAATGGATTCTCGAAAAATTTCCACAATATGAACATTCATACTATTTGAATGGAAAATACAAATTGATAGATATATCTCTGAACTTAACTAAAAATAGATTACGAAAACATACAAGAGTTCTAAATATAAAATAATAACATGATGTACAAGATATAATACGTTATAATTTTTAAAAATATTTTCAATTAAAAGTACAAAAATGGTTAAAAATTATAAAGGAATACTTAAAAATCTTGTGAATGTGTGATGAAATATAAATAAACGCAAATTATTTCAGTATGCAAATATAATAAATTTAAATATTAATTTTGAGAAAAAAATATAAATGGTTAAAATTAACTTTAATAAAATAATTTCTTGATAAATATTTTTATCTATTAAATTTTTATCATGGAAACAGTAAATAACATTTTTTTTTGTAATTGAAAAACTTTTTATTTCATTGTTCATTATTTACTCTACTACAATAACAAAGCCGAGCATACATACATATTTTCAATTATATACGTAGATATCTTTTCAGAATATAAAAAAGTTTGTTAAAATGCAAGATTTATATAATGATAAAATAATTAAAAATACGTGAAAATGGGTAAAACAACTTTTAACAATGCTTTTTTTTAATACGCTTATTATAAGTTACAGAGTTTTTTTTGTATTTTTACGTAAAATTGGGTTTTATTACAGGATATTCGTTATATTATAAAGACATATTTCATCCATTAATATGATAAAAAATAAAACGAAAAATGTTTATATCCACATCTAATATGAATTAAACATCGGTCGTTGCAAAAGAAAAGTAATTAATTATGTGCATAAAAATTAAATTACACAAGTTCTATGAGTGTGAAAACATTTATACATATTGTAATTAATTATATGACGTGATTTAAAGTAAGAAACTTGTAGTAAAAAAATCATATAAACGTAATGAATATACTCACGTCAAAGTAAGAAATTAATTATAATTGAATCTATCTTAAAATCGCAATAATAAATTAAGAAGCAAAAAAATGTTTTATTGTATAATTATATTTAGAACCGAAAATATATTTTTGAATGATTTTGAACAATTAGATATTATTGAACTATTTGTTTTAATTTAACATAAATTTCATAGTTTATTAATTAATGGTATTCTATAAGCAATAAAATGATCAAAATTAATATACAAATATTAAAAATTTATTTCTTTAAAGATGAAAAAATAAATATTTTTTAATGATTAAAAAAAAAGATGTTTTACAACTATAAGAAAATGGAGGTTGATATCGAATTTACTTTTTCCTGTAAATTTTTATTGGAATATCTATTTGAATTATTTTAAAAATGTATGCAGAAAAATGATTGAAGGCTTTAGATAACAAGATTTAAATAAATTTATCAAGATATCTCAGCTATATAACATCATATCGTTGAAGCAGTAGCCGGAAAATTAATAATTTCGAAGCGTCGCGACGTTCATTCCCAGATTAAGGGGAGAATTTCGAAGTTGGGATAGAGACAAATTCGTTGAGAGAATTTTCACATGTATAAAACTGGATATATTTCGACGAATTTGAAGAGAAAAAAAATTCAAATTACTTTTTCCGCGAAGTATCGGCGTCGAAATGGGGGGGGGGGGGTCAAGAGAAAATCCTTCGACAATTGACAGCGTAAAGAAACAAGGGTCCGACACTGGGTGTGTTTTATATTTCGCAACACGTTTTCCACCCATGCGAGATGTTTGTAGTTTGACAACGGTTCGGTAAACAACGGAAACATGGAATATGTGTAAGAATAAAATTGTGATTGAAAAACTTATTCGCGACACCTTTCTTTCACGGCTAGGTTTCATATGAAAGGTGAAAAGTTCTATGGAGGTTCTGTGTTGAATCGAAAATATTAGATTTATGTATTTTCAAGTTAAAAATATAAAAATTTAATTCAAAAAATATAAAATTCAGAACGCTCTTTTTAATACAATTATTTAAAGAGTGAAACGTAAATTATTAATAAAAATTCGATTTAAAATAAATATTTAAAACATTAAATATAGTTGATATAGTTATATCTAATGCAAAGGATGAAAAGGATTGGAAAATGCCAAAAATATAAAAGTGAGAAGGATGATAGATTAATATCCTCATGAGAATAAAGATCTAATGAAGAAGGTATACAAACAAATTTCTACCTAATTGCAAAATAAATATTTTCATTAATGATTAAACTTTGAGATATTATAAAAAAGAATATATAAATTTAAAATTTCTTTGCATATACTTATATTTAAATTATTTCATAAAATATGTCATAAAAATTTATATAAATAAAATTTCCATATAATTTTCTAATAAAAACAAAAATCTATCAAGCGAAAAACTTCTATATAGGAAATGGAATAGAAAAGCAAGTTTTCAAGGTTAATATATATATATATATATATATATATATATATATATATTTGAAAACATAAGATTATTTTGAATATTAATCAAATAAAATATTTGATGGCGAGTATGTAAACTTGATATATAATATTTTCATTACGAATATTATAAGGAAGGTGCACGAATTTTATGAAAAAAAAAAAATGATCGTGACCGATAGCAATTAAAGTTGATTCTATTCACGCGCACACAGCGCTATCCACTTGGGTGTGGTTCAAAACCCAACCGGTTATAAAACGTGACAATGGATTTTATTCTAATTCTTATCAATGTAAAGATACGCATGAATTCATAAATGTGAACTTTAAGTCATGTGTCATGAACTCTAAAGTATCGTTTTTAATATTATTTTAAATACGATTCTTCATATATTACATGAATAAAATTTTGAAATTGTAAAACACTGATATAAATTTGCGCTTTGTTGTATAACGGAAACAGTGGGAAGATGGAACTTTTCAGCTTTGTTAAAATTACATGAAATTTGCATATTACAAATAATTCTTAGGATCAAATTAAAAATATAGTTAGAAAATGTTGGTTTCGTTTGATATATATATAAATATATATATAAAACGAAGATTCAAAGCAATAAAAGATAAACATAAATATAACATTCATTATTTATTCAAAATAACTTATGTAATATACTTTTTTATATTTCATATAACATAAGAATTCCATTACAAATATTATTTCATACTATTCAAACTACAGAATAACAGAATGTAGAAAATAATAGGAAATGGTTTTTTCTCACTTTTCTAACAGTTATAGAGAGAAAAGCAATCTATTTTCTTTGTATACCTTTATGATAAAACACAATACATTTTTGTATTATATTAATACGAAATACAAGTTTAGATATGTCATTATTATAATACTCAAAATATTTTATTATTCGAATATATATTTTTTCAAATGAAAGATGTATGAAATTCTATCAATTTTTGATCTATCATGTAATAAAAAATTGAAAACTGTCAATTTTTGATAGTGTATATAAATTCAGATTTAATAACACCAAATAAATGGAATAAAAATAATATAAAATGCGAAGAACACATATATAACTCATTAGAATGCAAATAGAACGGATGATGTTTATGTAAATTTTATCATATATATTAGTAGTTAGGTTTGCAAATATACGAATATATATAAAAAAAAATCGAAATAAAACTAGTCTAAATAACCCTGTTACAGTAAATCTACAAAAAAAACGTGATTAATATTAAAAATACTAACTAGAGATTAACTACATAAATGACTAGATGTTGACATTACGATAATGCTGATTTATAACTTCACTTTTAAATTATTTGTGGAGCTGATGAAAAATTGCGTATTTAATTTAATTTTCAAATGCATTCATATAAGATTTTCACAATTAATTTTGTTATCTGATATTATATTATAGACAGTTTTAAATTAAATAAGTTGCGTATAAAGAGATTAACAATTTCAAAAATATTTTACTCTGATGACCTGGTGCTTTTAAATCACAGATTGTCGAGCGGGAGCAAATTTAACCGTTAGATTCGGGTTACGGATAAATGAAATGATTCTAGATGACCTTTGTTAGCGAAGAGTTTATTACAGTAAATATCGACACAATATATATATATATATATATATATATATATATATATATATATATATATATATATATATATATATATATATAATAACAAAATTACTATACAATGATAAAATAAATATATACAGTATTTAGTACTCTTATAGTAAATAAGACTAATATTTAGTAATAGTGACAAATATTTCAATAAATCAATATACTACTGTGATTAAAAAGTAAGGTGAAATTATCATTTTAAACTCCCGGGCATTAGGAAGGCAGGGAAATTGTATTTTTTCCTAGGTTAGTAGGACTGTCTATAATATTTGCCAGATGTCTGTCTGTCAAAAGATTTAATTATCTGCAAGTTACACGTGTTTTTACAACTCTTGTTTCCTTCATCACGATATTGCACCATGTCACACTACAATGGTTCTTCGTGACTTTTTAGCCAAAAACTCGACTCATGTCGTTCCGCAACCACCGTGTTCGCCTGGTTTGGCTCTGTGAGACTTCTGGCTATTCAGAAAACTCAAAAGGCCAATGGTGAGACGTCGTTTTGACACGATAGAGAAGATAAAAATCGAATCGAAGAGTCTTGAAGGCTATACCGAAAAAAGACTAATCCGACTGTTTCGAGGACTAGAAAAAGCGTTTACTTTGAAGGGGATGAAATTAATTTGGAAGAATAAATAAAGAATTTAATTTTATAAACAAATAACCCTAACTTTTTTATCACAATGTTATGGTAATTAATAAATGTTAATCAATCAGTACATATATAATAGCTAGGGAGTATAATTGCGCAACAATTGTTTCCTTTCAACGTAAAGATTACGTAACGCCTTCCCCTTGAGCCACTTTAGATTTAGCTCTTTCAGGTGTGAATCTCATTAAGCCAAATTTATTTAATGTGAAATTGACTAACAATGGTTGCATCCTTTTTTTATGCGCTAGTCAAATGATTTTCTAAGAATTCTCATGCACTCATTTTCATCCTTTTTCTCCTAGAAGGCTTTTTCCATTTTTATTTGTATTTATCGTTTTGTCGTTTACTTACCGTAAAAAACTGATTATTCCGTTATACTGCTCCAGTCCTTAAGAATGTTTGTCTCGAAAACATACATAAATATTTTTTCTTTTAATATTATTACACAAAACGTTCCGTTTATAACTCTTCAGTATTATATTTTCTGCGATAAAAGATTCCTACTGGGACCTGTACGTTTTTATAATTGGACTTCAGTTAGAAATAGTTTTCTAAGAGGACATTATTTAGTTTCTTTCCAAATTCAAAATTGGTTTTATATCGCCATTGTCTTTGGCTTTTAAAAAAAAATATTTTAAAAGCCACATTGCATTTTAGGGCTTTATACGAATAAAAATATTCTTCAATGACTTCTCGGTAATTTTTAATTCTAATAAAGTTAATATATACTCTTGTAAAAATAATTTATACTCTTTTTTCAGCTTCATTCAATTTCATAAGCTATCATATTTGCAGGACTACGAAAATTCCTTCTTTCAATTTTACATCGCCGATTCGAAAAATTAAATTGTTTTTAGGTGCTGAAAGTCCTCAGGAATTTTCATCAAACCCAGTTATACATGGAGTAGTGATAGAAAAAACTTTTCACTTAAACTAAAGGTTTTTGAATTACATTTTTTGACTGCAAGGGTCAAACTTGCTTATCGTAAAAAGTTTTGTACTAAAAAATGTTTAACACTTGAAAAACTGACCATTCACATAAAAATGATAAAATTTGACGTATCTTTTTGCAATCCGGTTAACATTATTTAAACTTTCATATCAGCAAAAATGATCCACGTGTCATATCACATGACAGTTAAAAATTAAAAGAAAATGTACATTTAGTAAGTTAAATTATTCATTTTTGTTATATTTTTATTTGAAGAAAGATTTTATTACAAACCAACTTGATATACATATCATAATCAAAATATATAATACTATATATTTCCCACTTTCGTTCCTAATAAATCTTTTTCAATAAAGTTTTGTAAACAAATGTGATATTCAATAACAATTATTATATATGAAAAATATAATAAAAAATAGTATTGATAGAATTTATCAAAAATTCGGATTATTGATAATATATACCAGAAAAATAAATCTAATGATACGATTTTTTTATATAAAAAACGGATATCCTTTCGAAATTGAATTTACAACTCATAAAAAAATATATATCGATTTCATAAATTCCATCTGGAATAAATCTAGCATTAAATCAATAAAATCATATATCGAAAAGTTTATATATATATATATATATATATATATATATATGTGTGTGTGTGTGTGTGTGTGTGTGTGTGTACACGAGTATATGACATATATTTTATAGTATGATTACATATTTTATTACAAAACTACAACAGATCTCATAAAAATCTCGTCCAAAAATATTTTTCCACTTGTTTTTTTTATTATATTTACATTTGATATAAATATCTATATTCATTGTACAATATCATTATCGTGTTATATAATTTTAAATTTAATCTATTATTCATTGAATCCCATATTTTAACATATAAATATTGAATATAAAATAAAAAATATATGATATAATTCAATGGAAAGTTGAAAATTTAGTATTAAAAAAGTTTTTTTTAAATATTAAAAATGCAAATTTAGTAAAAAAATCTTTTATTACTTTTTTTAAAGAACAAATTGCAAAAAAACGCAATTTTTATTAAATGTCATCAATTTACATCTTTTTATGTTAACATTTATAATGTAAGGAGCAAGTAATACTAATATATATATATATATATATATATATATATATATATATATATATATATATATATGTATATATATATATATATATATATATATATATATATATATATAAATATACATATATATATAATGTGTGATAAAACGTATTATTAAATTGTACATATTATTTAATTGATTATTAGCCATTAGGGAAAAAATATTGGTTTTGGAATAGGTGTATGTGATATTTAGAATTATAAAGTAATAAACACAATAAATATAACAATGCGATTATTTTGGTATTTATTAAAATAAAGTTTTGCTTTCTCTACCTTTTATGAAACGTGAAAAGTTATTTTTATATTTAAAAAAATCCGACGAATGCCGAAAATTAGTTTTTCCGCAAAAGAAAATGAGTCAATGAAAAAATCGAGATATAAATATGTAACGAACATAATTCAAGTGTTACGAAAATAAAGGTGTGTTTCCCAGACATAATTTAGTAAATATACTATATTAAAAATGAAAAAGAAAATCGACTTCAATTCTGCCGGGAAAAATTTAGTATAAAAAACAAATAATAGAACATTTAAAGGCAATGTTTGAATAAGCGGAAATTAGTTTAATCCGTGTCATCCTTATATAGATGGATAACCTACGATTAGTTTATACGATAAATCAAATTAAAGAACTGTTTGCGTTTGCTAAGTAAACTTCAATTTCGACATGTAATTCGATACTCGGAAAATGCGACGTAAAATGTCTAAGATAACCTTCAGCTATGATGTTATTTCACCAATACTTACATACGTTTACGAGAAAAGATGTTAAGTAATAAATAATACATATGGTATATGTATGGTAAGTATTAAATAAGGAATAAATTTCATGTATTATTCTTCCTTTCTTGGCAATCCCTTTCTCACAAATTTAATAAAATATACATAAATTTGTAAGTACAATTTATTCGATCTTTTCATAATACAATATAAAAACCAAATATTAAAATTATTCTATTCGAATATGTAAAATGGTATTTATGCATATTTTAATAATCTAAACAGTTATGAAAACTCATTGATATATATATATATATATATATATATATATATATATATATATATATATATATATATATATATATATATATTGTGAAAACCGTATAATTAATTAAAAACATTAATTCATAATTGATTAAATATCTTTAGTGTAAACATAATATTTTGTTTTTAATAGTTATAAGGAAGTTGTAAGTTATGTTTATAAATATTTAAATTATTCATATCCTTGGAGTAAAATGTATGTAGTACTTTATTCAATATACATAACTCAACGTTAAAGTCAAAGTTAATAAAAAAATCCTACTGTTGGTTTTCAATCAGAAACCTTGGAGGAATATTTACGGAAAAATATATTAACAAATACATAATATTATGACGATGACAATTAAAATCATGTTTTTATTATATAGAAAAAGCTAATTTGCATACTGATTATACAACGCAATTGAATAATAACATACCATATAATCCTATAATAATAGAATGAAATTAAATAGTACTTATAATTATTAATATGACAATTTTACGATTAATTTGTAAAAAAAAACAAGGATATTATATTTTTATTATTATACTATACTTTTTAAAGTATCTAAATATCGTGCATCACATATTGTGAATGAGATCAAAATACAATAAAATATAAGACGTTCGTAAAACCGGCTCGCCCACGTTTTCGAACAAGAGTATAAATTTGAAGACAATAAAATTCAAAACAAAACAAAAAAAAATATAATAGTGAGAATAAAAATATTTTCGTTCGTTCGATTTACCACTTTCAAGAAGATCTTTACAATAGTTTAAAGAGAATGCGATGAGATCAGTTTGATTATGTGACCACTGTAGACAGATATACCTATTTAGTAAGTGTTTAATTAATATCTCCGTACGTATCTTGGGATATAATAAATCAAAAATAAAAATTTAGCGCGGTTGAAAGCCAAAAATTCATGATGGAAAAATGAGAATATTCTACCGACTGCAATGGTGCCAGGTGGTCCATTTTTAGCTGACCGCCACCGCGAGTAAACCACTATATGAACGAAAGACGATGAATCAGCCACAAACGTGTGTGTGTGAGCGAATATAAATATAAAACATAAAACGTGGCAAAAATAAACAAATGACACCGTGTTTTCATTTACAACTTTTAACTAATGACACGATGTTAGAGTTAGAATGGTGACGGAGGCAAGAGAAAAATAAATTATCGATAATGATCGTAGAATCAACCGTAGCATATTATTATAGCAAAATATATCCCACTTGTTTTGAACCGTTCGATAAGAGTTGCATATAAACGAGATCACTTATAAAATAAATGATAATTTTTATTCAGCAATGTTTTTAATTAAGTTTTAAACGATCATTCAGTTACAACACATACGATTTATGTTTTATTCTGGAACTATGGTGTTTTATATGGTTTTTTAATTTGTTATTTGTATTACATATATACAATATATATTATAAATTATGTAAGTAGCAATTTTACAGAATAGCCGATGGTTAATGGTTGGAGCGCTTTTATTTGTCAATAACATATATTTTCAATTATCGCGAACTATTTTTTTTTTGTGATTTTTTGTCGCGAGAATTTCAACATACTGATATTTAATTAACTATTCATAAATCAAGTTTCCTGTATTCGCATACATTGTAACAGATTAAACATATAATTTATTTAAATAAATCTGACGGAATGTTTTTGATCTGATATCTATCTCATCAATGAACAGAATTTCATTAACTGATTTTATTTTGGTACGCATACGTTATATTTAATTCTATCTATATGTATATATAAATAGATTTAATATATAAGTAACGCAAAACAGTGATAAATAAATGGCGGCCCCTGAGCTACTTGTAACTCTCGAGGTGCCTGTAACTAAAGGATCATAAAGATGTTAGTATATTTTTTTTGAGAATTCCCGAACATAATAAAATAACTTAATAGACTAACAGATTAAAAACTGCTTCTTTATTTAGTGTTGCAATACTAACCGATAAATTTTAATCATAAATATTTGTAACTTCGTATGCTTCTACAAAAAAGTAAATTAAACCGTTTAAAATAAAGATAAAAATAGAATTGGTTTTTAAAAATATTATATATTTATATTAAATATTCAACTGAAAATGAACACATGTCAGAAAAACCACACTGTAATATTAAAAAAAAATTGACGAATGTGTAAATTAATATGAAAACTAACATATTAGTTAAATTTGAAGCAATGACACCGAAATCGAATAAAAAATGTGCTGTCAAAATAAAATCTAATGTAATTAACAAGTCGTAATAGGCATTATCCAATGCAGACGTAATTTTAATTGATAGCCATATTGATTAGTGTTCAATTGCTGTCGAAAATCCGTTTATAATTTTATAAATCAATTTGTGTGTTACCAGTAATTTGAAACATGTTATTAAATTAACAAAAACATTATATTTTTATTATCATTATAATTTTTGATAGAAATATTACACTTTCAAGAGATCAAATTAAATATTATATATACATAATCTATTGTCTATTTTATGTTAAATTAAATACTTAATTTTTTAATAATCAATGCAGAAAACACTTGATAAAATTGAAATGTACCATTCTGCATAAAACAGAAAATTTAATCAAATGAACAATAATATAGGGTTTGGTCATGACGTGACAGAGATAGGATACTTGAGATCATTTGTTTGAATTAATTCACAAGTAAGTCACGTCAGACTTATCAATGGACTATTTACAAATTCATTCAACATCTTATACATCGAAACAGTAAAATTTTTAATTATATTTCACTAATACAGCGATTACTAACTTGTACGCGAAAGATTATTTAGGGGTATACAAAAAAAGTAATATAAAAATTATATATATATATATATATATATGTGTGTGTGTGTGTGTGTGTGTGTGTGTGTGTGTGTGTGTTAGAAATACACACTAAAAAGACAATTAGGTAAAATGGCACATTAATGAAAAAAAATGTAAACCGTTGCACTAATATATCGTAGAAAATATAAGTTTTCAGCAAAATTTAAATTTTATATTACATTATATTATATTAAAGTATAATATCTTTAATAAATGTGTCTGTAAACAAAAAATACATTATTAATCATAAAACAAATAGAATTATTAAAAAATATATATAAATTTATTAACAAAATCAACGATTTAAAATTAAATGAAAATGTTTTTCATTAAAAGCTTTTTTGAAAAAAAATAATTTGATTAAAAAAATTATGAATGTTTGGAGTGAAGGGAATCCAAATCATAATATTAAAAAATATGCAAAAAAAAATATATTTCAACTTCGTTATAAAAAATTGAGACAAAAATAACAAATTATTTTAAGAAAATATAGGCATCAAAAATGATTCTAGTTAATGCAGATGAAAAGAAAAATTGAATCACGGCCAAATAAATCTTAAAAAAAGCGTAACGCTG
Organism: Leptonema lineaticorne; assembly: GCA_024500535.1. Taxonomy (NCBI): domain Eukaryota; kingdom Metazoa; phylum Arthropoda; class Insecta; order Trichoptera; family Hydropsychidae; genus Leptonema; species Leptonema lineaticorne. The sequence goes on along the minus strand of JANIJI010000013.1, from coordinate 8,409,221 downwards.
TGTTGAAAAAATAATAATAGCAAACATTTGAATTTGTCCTTATTTATTATAATATACGAATCGAATTATTTTAGAATGGAAATAAATTGATTACTTTGCATGTTTTTTTATTATATTTACGTCAATTTAAATAAAAACGAACCTAATAATTAAGAACAAAATATGAAAATCAAATTTAATTTATTCAACTCAGCATTTGAAGCACGTGGCTGTGAATATATTACAAATTTGCTGGTGTTGGTAGAGTGTAAACGTAACATAACGATAGTGAAAATATATAATCGAAAGACTGACTTGCATTTTTCAAATAGTAAACTTTTTTCTCAATAATTTTATTTTGTGAACAAGAAAATAGATCGACCTAAGGAAAAATACGTGCATACTATTTTCCAATAGGTATTGATAATAGGAACGATTAAATTTCAAGAAAGATATTCAAATTCGAAAAATTCAATTTAAATTTATAATATGTAATGCAGGGCTGTCAACACATATTTGATATTTAATTTAAATCAAGAAAAATATCATTTTAACTTAATGATAATTAATCAGCTGTATATATTTTTTTTATAAAAATAATTGCTTATGAGTTATATTTAACACCCAAAAAGCTGAAGAGTTTTGCTCAGAATAAAGTAACAAAACAAGGATAAGAGAAACTAATCTTTTTAGTAATAGTTATCTTATCTAATAGAAAATAAATTGGTAGTTCTATGGTGACTAAAACACTGTAGAAGCCAGTACTGATTTGAAAATTAGAGAAATATAATACTAGAAATCACGCGATTGTAGAATACTAACAAAATATAAAGGTAAGAATAAAATCATTAATGGAATATCAAGATGATTTCATTGATTAACAGGCACAAAAAAAACTTAATATTACGATTGGTGGTTATATAAAAAAAATATTACGATATAATTAAATCAAATATTTTTGTAAACACCGGAAAAAACACAAATATTGTCAAGGGAAAAAATGGTATAATATAAGTAAAAAAAAGCGTGTCCTCTGCGAACAGTAAATAAAGCGAAGAAAAATCTTAAAGAGAAAAATCAAGTAACTTTCGTAATAACCATGAAAGAAGAATATTTATTGTATACAATATAATAAATATTGTATGAAAATAGATACGTTTAAATAAACACAAAAAATTTTAATTTTACACTTATTATATAAATTGAAAGAAAATATTTTAACCGTATTTTCATAAAAATCAATTCGATATGCTATTTAAAATCGAAATTATAAGTAAATCATAAAACGTTGAAGTATAAATATTGATATTATTCAGACAATGTTATTACATACATCAAACAGGCGGCAACAAAGAATATTGGCATTCGATATCGAATAGTAATGGAACTGAAAAACTGATAAAACATTAACGTTTTATGCAATACCAAATGCTAAAATGATACAGCAATAAATATTTAAAATTGTCTGCGATATAATTAGACAATAAATGGTAATTGAAATATGAAATACAAAAGATTTAGTGGTACATTATTGGATAAAATCCAAATAAAATTTTGTAATATGTATTTTGGATGACAACAGTGAAACACAAATATGTATTACAAAAAACATATTAATAATAAAAATAAAATATACGATATAAATCTCTGTAAATTTATATTTATTTATCAACTTAAAATACTTTCTTAAACTCTGACAATTTATTATATTTTTACGATTAAACATTTATTAGGAAAATTATTAAAAAAAATATATATGAATTGATATATACCTAAACGTATTTTTGGATATTAAGAATTTCTCAGTAATACATATCATATTATAATTATCGCAGATATATATTATTAATTTATTGTATAAAAGAGATCAATTTCGCACGTGATGGAAAACGGACAAGCAACCAGGTGAAAATGTTTCGTACGATCGTTACAACGAGTCGGTTCTACGAGATTTCGGCGAATAACGTAACTAATAAATGAATAACGGCAAAACACAAAAGCATAATTGAAAACGCCGGATTATATTCGGTATATGGTACGCTAACTATGCAGTGGTCGTCGCATTTGTGTAACATTTAACATATTATATATACGAGGCGTTGTGTTAATGCTGTGCGTGAGCGATTAATACCGTTTCAATTGTGATTTAATGGAAACGCTTTGCGGTAACAAAACGGCATTTTGCCACATCCGATGCTGAGCGACATCATCAATTTCACGATTAAAGTGCCGATTCGAAACAATTGACCGTATATGTCTTATATTTCTCGTGATAATTTATAAACTGCTATATTTTTTTGGTAATTACGAACGATAAATATCCGACACGATTAATAATCGGGAACATCGGCTAATTAAATAATTACGTTAAGAATTTTTTTTCAGGGAAAGTCAGATGAAAATATTTACCACTATATAATATTATAGTAATTTAAAATCGGATTCTTTAAAATTTGAGAATATTTATTCTAAAATGTACTGCAAAGAAGATAATCGCTACGAATATATTTAGTATTTTGTTATTAACAACTTTTATACTGTAAAATTTATGATGTATTAATTCTCACTTTATAATAAGGAATAACATATTCCTTCGTTTGATCTATAGATTTATTATAAATGAATTTATTTTAAAAACTAACAAAACTTTTACAAATTTGTATATTTTTTACACTACAAAATTGTTATAATTTATCATAAATTATAGTGTTTTGAAATAAATTATAATGAAACATTTCAAATAATTAAAAAATATTTTATTATTGAAATTAGTGAAACAAACAAATTTGAAACACTCAATTAGCTTAATATAAGACGAATATGACAAACACCACTAAATATCTGTGTACACATTCATGGTAAAATATTGATATTAGTTCGGTTTGCTTCTAATTACACAAAGTTTTTGTTAATATGTGAAATTATATATAATAACTATATATTTTATATGCAAACTTGAAATATAAGTGATGCATAAATTAAAATTCTAAAAAGCCGACGACGCTCGCCTACAATATTTTATTATATATGCAACATAAATTTGAAGTATATGCTTTTTTTACACGTAGGAATTTTTTTACTATTTGGCAACTCCTCAAATAACTGAAAATGTTATGTCAGATTATTAAAATTTATAAATATGTTTTTACTGCAAAAAGAGTTTTACGCGCACTTAACTACTGCATATTCATAAATAAAATTTTTACCTTGTGAACGTTTATTTTGTCGTATAATTTAATATATAAATATTTTACATACTCGAATATTATTTACGATGAGAAAAAAAGAAAAATGCGGAACCGACTAAGTTGTAAGTTGTAACGTTATCGTATAAAAAAACGGTGTTAAATGTCAAAAGTTTAATCGATAATTTGTTACGGTTGCAGTAATCATAAATTTGTTAAAATATTAGACTAAGGATTCCTTGTTTAGTCATGAACATTTAATATATTATCGCATATATATATATATATATATATATATATATATATATATATCACAAAGTTCGAAATTGAATTGTTATTAATAATATGAGGTCAAACTATATGCTGCCAGTGTCGGGCACGTCAAATAATTAATAATACTGACATGTATCGAGTTACACGTGCTTAGATTTTATTTAAATAATATTATTATTTATTTTTATTTATGTGTTGAAGATGATTTCAATTTTGTTAAACTTTTTCTGGGCTCTTAATATAATTATGCAAGAGTGTGGAAATTAACATATGGTATATTATATAAATATATTGAATTCAAATTTCAGAATGAACATTTTTTGAAATATATTTTAGTAAATAATTATTTCTATTTTCATCATTCAAATTATACTAAAAGTAACTCAAATCGTATTGATTATAGAATAAAATATTGTTTATTTTAACATTGCAATTTTACATTTCATCTAAATTTGCTTGCTACGTCATTTAAACACTTTTATGAAGTCTTTATTTTTATAAATTATATTTTGCAATGAATATTTAACGTCCCATAAAGTATACGCGGAAAAGATTAATTATATTTTCTACATTTAACGTTAATTCATCTATCAGCGCCAATAGATAATTATTTAAAAAGGTAAGGCGGTGTAAGTATATATGAATATACAAACTGCATATTTTATTTTTAAAATATGGTCAAGAATTTCTTCAAATCAAAATACAAAATTCATATGCATCTATAATTGACATCGGTTTACCTTTTCAAAAACGATCATTTCTCGTCAAATATATATATATATATATATATATATATATATATATATATATATATATATATATATATATATATATATATATCATTGTATAAAACAAAATTTTCTAAAATAAATTCGTGGAATATAAGTTAATCCACTTTTCGAATATTGAAGAGTATATTGTATGAGCAAAAAAAAAAAAAACCGACGTAATTTCGATATCGCAGGTGCGCTGAGCACTAAAATAATACATAATGAATTTATAATAAAATGATTTAATAAAGCAGTTTCGAATCTAAATATCGCATATAGAGATAGAGAAAAAAAAGACTGAAATTTCTTCACATACATAAATTAGGCATTAATTCAAAGTAGAAATTAATTACGTTCGATATTCTAGTATACGGCGGGCTGGTTTATATATTATATATGTATAAACATCGTTTGCCACCTTCGAACCAGGTTTCGCAATGATATACGGTTGTGCACATTCGTACATATCGATGACCGTAAAGAATCTAGTACGATTCGTTTGAACGTGACCGCAAACGTTCGCGTACAAAATCGACATAAAGGTAATTCGCGGTTCGAGGCATAATAGTAATGTCGCTGCCAGCCATGACCCGAATAGGTCGAAGTCGGCGTCGACGATTACGAATATATATATATATATATATATATATATATATATATATATATATATATATTGCAATTTGAAAATTCGCATTCGAACAACTAGGAAAAACTAATTTTGACCAGAGCCAAACGACCATCTGACCCGTCGTCCACGTGACGGCGGTAAATAAGACTAATTTGATAAAACTCAATTTTTCACCGGAACCATAAAAACGACACAACGCAATACGCCAATGGTCTTCATATTGTATTTCCTTGTTTGCTTTTATTTTTCTCCTTTTTTGCACTCATATAGTTCAGAACACTGTAAAATTCTATTATGAACGTGAATGTCGTATATAGAAACATTTCCAGTTATATTACCTTTTAAAAGTGTGAAAATCTAATAAATTTGGAAATCATGAAAAAAAATTGTTTAATATGAATGTCTTTAAATTAATATAGTACAATTATGTGTATTTAAAATTATACTAATAAAATATCATAGATAATATTTTTAAAATCAATTGTCAAATTTATATTGAAAAAAAAATAGCGGACAAGTTGAAATGGTTTAATTGGACTCGCAATAAACGAGGTGATAAAAATATTTTAAATTATTTTGAATAACACAATAATTATTTATTATTAAAAATCATTTTTATTCATTACCTATCTCTAATAAGAAAGGAAACCGTGTTCTGATATTAATATAAGTATTATTTAAATTCACGATGAAAATAATATTAAAAATAATAATTAATATGTATTATACGGAAAAGAAAAAGAAAAAGTGTGTGTAAAAATATTAAAAAAAAAAAACATTTTAAAATTATGTTTTCAAAATAATGTATTATATATTTTTTGGTTAAATAGTTAGAACTCGATAAAAGTTCAACAGCTTGTCGATATAAATTTAGTCAAAGTTACATATTTAAAATGTTATTTGGTTTGTAAGTCAATTGTCATATTGAAAAATTAAACATGACTTTTAAAAGTCACAGATTATAAAAAATATGTCTTAAGAAATTAAAAACATATTTTTAATTTATCAATCGACAAATATGATATTCATTTATTAAATTTTAATAATAATATGCATATTAATATTTATAAAAATAAATTAATTGTTATTTAGTTTCTGAAAATAATAGAATTTTAATTGCGTCTTGTATTTTATATGGTATATAACAAAAATGCGAAAAATGAAGATTATATACTAAAGTAAATGATTTTAGAAAAGTAATAATAAATAATTGCGATTGATTATTTACTAGTTTAATGCGCTTTGCATTAAAAATCCGTAATATTTTATTGCCACAAAAATTATAAAATAAATAGAAGAGAAGTTATTTAACATTTTATCCTGTTTATGTAACGTCAAATATTGCATAAGGTTAAGCAAATAATGAAAAAATACGATAAATATATTCGTAATTTGAATTCTAAAAATAATATTGGACTGAAATATATGTGGACGATATGTGTATATTTATTTAATGACGGACAATTTTTAACACAGATTGTAAATTCGAAATGTATTTTGAGAAACGAAAAATGCAATAAATTTCGCTTCCAAAAATCGAAAGTAAAAAAATGTGAATTTTATTATTTATTTTTAATAGCATTACGCAACCCATATTTTAAATTTATAGATGTTGCAAAATTCAAGAAAACTAATTGAATTCGGCATTTCTCTCATTTAAAACCATTAATTGTGAAAATTAATCATAAATAACATATTTTGCATATCTATTAAAATTGAAATTTTGAAATGTAGAGAAATGAAAAAATGGGATTTTTTATACATAATATTATATACTCAATACATAGAATAGTAGAAATTCAGAATATATAGCATAAGAAAAATTTATACATTATATAATGATTAAAAATATGTGGAAACAAAATTCATTGAGAAATTACAAAGTCAGAGCTTAGCATATTAATCAAAATGTTGAAGAAAAAGCAACATTTAAGCAAAATTACGTTTTCTGTGATACAAATTCCATTTGAAATCATCATTAAAATTACAAGAAAAGTATATATATATATATATATATATATATATATATATATATATATATATTATAATAATAATTATATCTTTAAAAATATATATATTGAGGTTAACTTTTCAAGATTAATATACACAATCAAATTATTATTACTTTTACAAAACAAAAGAAAGTGCAATTAAAATGATGTATTAGCAAATATTAAATATTTGACATATTACAAAGAGATTATGAAAAGAAATTATTTAACACGATATACTGTTAGTTCATATTGAAAATAGAATATAATTAATTCAAAATGAATTAATTATAGTGTTAAATAGTGTCATAGTTCGGCCCTGAATGGCTATGCGCATTCGTGGCCATCAAAACGCATAGCCGACGACAGTTCAGTTTTAATAATCGGCACAGACCATCAAAAATAATAGCGTCGACCTCATCATTGAACTGCATACAAAATAACACTTAGACGTGTTTTAAATTTAAAAAAAAATCGGAAAAGAATATAGCAGACGGTGAAAAAAAATATGTATTATATACAAAATGTTGAAGGATGAGAGGGAGGCTAAAGGGTGTTTCGGGATACAAAGGATTATCTTTCTCCACCACCAAGTGGAAGAGTAAAAACAAACGATGCATCAAAAATATAACTGTTATAACTCACATTAATGTGACTGTATCTAAGATGTCCCCTGTTCCATCCTCTTTCACTTTTTAGAATCGTATTGTTTAAGGGATTTAAAAATAAAAATTGTAATTTCAAATAACAGAGAAGCGTTATTTTTTATTTATTTAAACAGCGTTCTAATGCACCTGTCTCTAAGAAAATTATTTGAAATAAATAGAGACGACATTTTTTTTTGAAAGCAGACGTGTTGATGCATAAAATTCAAATTTTAAAGAATAGTAATTCATACGTCAACTTAGCTATGCTAATAATAATTTTAAGATTTTACTTGCATATAAATTGGAATACAAAAGGAAATAATTGTGAATAAAAGAAATAGATTAGACTAAAAATACAATTAGAATCTTTAAATTCTAGAATATTATTTTAATTTTTTTTTATGTGGTATTCGTACATACATTTCTTATTGTTTGTTGAAAGTTGACTGAATTTTTCAGATAAATATAAAAAATGTAGAAAAACAAAACTCATATAAAAAATATATATTGACAAAAAATTCAAAGAGTGTTTTGATTGTTTCGTTATAAAAAATACTGACATCATAACAAAATATTTGCTATGTATTTTAAACAAAAAATTCCCATACATATAACTAATTTTAAATATTGAATAAATAAAAATTTATCGATTTTAAATTGGCAGAACGAGTTAGTTCGCAATTTTGTAAGCAATTTGAAACGATTTAGTGAAGGTCAATAACATGATAATTCGTCTAATGAAAATTTGTTACTTAATTGAATCAAGTTTATTAATATTATTTTTTATTAATATTACAGAATATAATCTTATCATTTAATAAGAATAAAAATACGGTTTGAATTTGAGTTATAAGTTATTTTTACATAGAAAAAAATACATTTTTATATAAAAATTTGTATGTAAAGGGAATAAAAACAGGATAATTACTAAATATTATATTTCCATATCAACATAGACATGATAATTGAAATTGTTGTAATAAAGATAATCATTTGTTAAGACTGTTAAAATCTTTGGTGAAAAAAGTAAAAATGCAATTCGGAGCACAGAAGTCAAAGAAGTGGAGTATCGACGAGCAACTACTATATGAGTTTAAAAAGTCAATAAAGATAACTGAAGAAGACTCACATCCAATATAAAGTTTTCCAATCGCTAACAATAACGTACAATAAACATTCAATGTAAATTCTGAAGTCGAACGAATCTATTCATAGGATTCAGCACGCTTATCTATATATTAATACAATCTAAATATTAATGATTTTTTCTTGTAATTACCGATGCATAAATATATATAAATATTTACCGTATTTTCGCCGTGTAAAAGTTTTTTCGAGGATTAGTAAAAAAACTGCTATCATCATAAACGCGTCATGTGCATTAATGAATGACGCATAGTTCTATAAAAGTGCATGTTGGATTCGCGGTTAACGTCACGCAAACAAATTTATCAGTGATTATGACTAGTCAATCCAGTAATCGCATTGTCAAAATCATATCCGAGGAAACTACTGGAAAAAAATGCAAAATAATCAAATAGCTAATTGAACGGATACGAAACGAGAAATCATTAATTTGTATTGGGAGACGTTTTGCGCAAAACTCTCGCAGAAGATTTATAACGAGAGCATTAATTATATTAAGCAAAGACTTAATCTGATTAACGGATTTCGACTGTAACGTATAATTACAACCGATATTATGAGTTTTCAGAGGTTGGTCGGTTGTAAATAATCTATAATAAAATTAATGTATCGCATACGAGTTTATAACTTATTTTAAAACGAAATTCTAGCGATTTATTTGACAAAATTACATCTAGACATGCCATGTATTATGAAAAAATAATATGTATTTAATATGAAATATTTATTTATATGTAAAACATATCGTGATATAATTAATATAACAATTTATTTAACAAGTCAAAATTATCAGAGATATTTTCTATATTATTTTATTCTAATATAAAAAATAATTCTAATTTCATAATGATTTTGTAAAAAATGTATGTAGTAAATCTTTAAACAGTATTAAAAATAAATATGTCCACAATGTTATTCAAATAAATGTACATTATTTATTGAATCATGTTAAAAAAAATAAGAACAAAACCAAAAATTTCCACTTTAAAATCGTTAGTAAATACGGTTTTAACAAGTAAGTCATTGAAAAATTAAGAAAAATTTTAAAAAAGAGATATTTGTTACCGTTCTGTATTTTTTTTTGTCAAAAAAAATGTTATTTTCAAATCCTTCTTTCCTTTGTCAAATATAAAGATAAAAATGAGTTATGTCACATAAATTTGACACTGATTGAAATATATCTAACGTTTGCGTGGGCTAGATAAATTTTTTCTTAATTTCGTCACTAAACATTCAAAAATAATAAACATGATATAATATATGTTATCAGATTTTTTTTGTAAAAACGCGAAAAAAATATATCGAATATCACTAGGTGAGCTAAAAATCAAATTCGATTTTACAAAACGGAACGTTAAAATTTTTCATTGTAATTACACGAATAAGTGAATTTCAGAAACTTGTATTTATATTATGAAGAAAATTATTAACAAAACATATTAGTTTGGAAATAAAAAGAATATAAAATTATAAATAATGTAAATAAAATATCTCGTCAATCATGAAAAAAAAACGAAAACAACAACTAACCAAAAATGTAATATAACACACACACATATCATAAAAAATAATGTATGTAAAGAATTATAATACTAATAATAGTTAATTTATAATTTATATTTATCTTATAACATAACTTTTATATGAAATGAATATATTGAAATATCATAGTAGTTCATTGAATTTTGTAATTATTTTTTTTTGAACATAAAATATAATTTGTACAAAATGTGAAAATAAAAATATTATTACGCAAAATATAATAACTATTATATATATGTTTGAAAATATCACATTAGTTTTGTTTAACAAGTAAACTTTTAATGATATAAATCTTATCAGATACCAATATTTGAAGTGCTAATATTGTCTTATATGAATCAAAATAAAAACTTTTGCAATAATCTCGATAAATGTTATAAAAAAGACGAATAGATTGTATTTTTTATTAGTGTCATATAAGAACATTTTAGGATATAATTCGACGTGTTTAAGTTTAAAATTCTAATTTAAGAAAATGTATTTTTTTAAATTATTAATTTATTACTGCAACTTTACTAGGGTCTGTTTTAAATTCTTTGCGAAAATAAGTCCCCTTTCAAATATAAAGTTATTTACTAAGAAGAATTTTAACAAAATTTTACACCACTTGTATTAATTTTAATAAAATTTAATATGAAACACAAATATTCCAAATCCTAAAATAAGGAAATATTTTCTTAATAAGAATTTGCAAATGTTTGCATTTTCTATTAATATTTTTTTCTTTGGAATTGTGCAAAAATATGTTTTTTGAAGATCAAGAAACGCCGATTCATCATATCTATTACAAAGTCGTAAAAATTGAATATTGAGGTAAAATGTGAACAATATAATCCGAATGAGATCATAACAATGAAAGTGTCAATAGAAGACACTATCTTTTCGAACTAAAACCGTGTAGTAGGAAGAAAAAAAAACAAAATAAGAATAACGATAATGAATAAATAAATAAAAACAAAAAAGCGATTCCGTTCGGCTCATCTTCTGAACCGGTTTTTGAAGCGCGAAGCGAAAAGCACACCATCTTCTTTACTAGAGACGTGTTCAAAATTCTAACATAATCTACGTGTAAAGGTTTAAAATTTGGTGTTTTTCAACATTTTTATAACTTTTAATAAATAATAGTTTAGGTTAATCACGAATAAACAAGAAATTCCCTTAAAATGACTAGATTTCTTTTCTTATCTTGTGACGGTGATTTTGTTCATATGAGAAATTACGACTTTTAATAAATAAATGTCATTTCTACAATACTAAACACGAATAACTATATGACTATCTTTACTGATATTTTGATACAATTTACACGAGACATGATGTAATTTCGTTAATAATTATAAATAGAGATTTGAAATAATGATTTTATTATCTCATTTCACTCGTTTAATTAACCAAGTAAAATACGTATAAAATATATGTGTATGTTAATAAAAATTAGCGAAAATTTTGTTTATTCAGAGGTTTATTGCATAATTTTAAAATAATTATACATTTATATTTTGAAAAAAAAATCACATTATTTTTTTAAGTATTGTTATGTACTAAAAATTAATAACATATTAATACAAATAATGAAGCTGAAGTTTTATTTACTATTTAATAAATTAATTTAATAATAAAATGATTTACTTTTGTTGATAATTTTGAAGTCTTTTTTAAGTTAATTTTTGTCAATCATATTATAAAATAAAATATTTTTTATTGTATATATTTGCTTATTTTTTAAAATATTAATAAAAAAAATTGAAGAAGATTGTAAAAAAGTATTGATGATGAAAAATTAAATACAAAAGCGCACGCCGTCGGCAGTTAACATAAGGAAAATAAATAATTTTCAAATTAAATACGAATTTGATCTTAAAAATATTTATATTATTAATTCTGAAATAAATAAAACTCTGCGTTATTATTATTGATTTTTTGATGTAACAATATTTTAATTTTTAAAACTTAAGGATGTGAACACAAAAACAAGATTAATGATTTGTAATAAAATCATAAAATAATGGCTTATTAAATTAATATATTAAATAATGTTTCATTAAATTAAAGTTCTAAAACGGAAAAGTAATTCGAACTAAAGGAATTAAGTAAAATATATAATCACACAATAAAAATGTTTTATTTAAAATAAAAAATCTTAACGGTGATAATATTTGAAATTAAACGCAAGATTTTAATTGCCGGATGTTGTTAAAGCAAGATAAATGCGTTCTTTGTAAATCCAAGATTTCGTCGATTTCTTATGTATTATTTCTCATCGTTTTTATTCTTAATTTTTTTTTCAAAGTTGAACTATATAATCTTAACAATTATTAAAACTTTTCAAAAAAAAAAAAAAAATCGAATGGCGTTGTTTTGAAGATGCCTTCGAGCGAGCCGAACAAAACAAAGAGCGCGCATGAACACTAGCTAGCACACATAACAGACTCTCGATTAATCGGGACCGATTGAACCGATTTTTTTACAAAATATAACGACGAAATAAAAAAGATTTACGAATTACATTCGTCGTTCGGTCGCTTACCGGCAAGCGTCACTCTGTTGAAGAAGAACATGAAAATTGTCGTATAATATTTTGTTTTTCTTTCAATTAAAAGTGCAATTGAAAAAGTGACGGTCGCCGAATGCGAAGGATTCCGGTAAATCGAGTGAGTCCATGTTGTGCACAGTGTATAAAGAAGGGAAGGGCGTGCGCGAGTCTCGATCGGCGGGTCCGAGGGGTGAGGGGTGACGACTGAGGGTGAGGGATGAGGCACGAGGGGATGGTCTTACCGGTGAAGAGGATTGTGGCTTCGGCTTCAAAGTCGTCGCGACACACCGTTTCGTTCGCCAGTATCCTCCGCAGTTGAATTCCTGTTACGCAACAATGCCGATTCGACTTTTCTGTCAAAATTCACTACGAATGTTACGAGCGAGCAACAAACGACGACACGACCACACTTCACCAGTAAAATCGGCACACTGGAGCGAGCTTTTAGCCGGTGCCTAGTTACGATCTAAACGTCGTCGATCGCCACCATATACCGATACCTCTCTTTATGAAAAATATTATACGAAATACAAAACGTTGTGGATTTATTTGTTTTGGAAATTTTTACCGCGACACATAAATGTTATCTTTTGAAATGAATAACATTATAAATTGATGATTTTACAAAAACATTTATCTATGAAATTGTTAGAATTTAATCTTAAGATCTGTTTAATTTCACAATTTTTATATTTAAAATAACCTGACTTTTAATTATATTGTTCTTTTTAATTAATAAATTTGGTTGCTCAGTCTTTTAAATAGTAATTTAAATTAATAATACACGTAATCTGTAATCCAATAACCTATATCTTTCCCAATAGACTAACATTATTCATTTATTTCCCAAGATTTTTTATACAAAAATAAGCAACATCTTTTGGCCTTATGAGAAATTCGAAACAATGGTAATTTTATAGGTATATATATATATATATATATATATATATATGTAGGTTGGTTGGAGCCGGCTCGCGCGAGCCGTTTCTTAAATTTCGAGCTGTCTTTATTTTTTAATACATTATAAAAATATAATATCGGTGACTGTTATTACGGTTTTCAAAATCAGGAGGAAAATGTTCGTATTTCGCGGTTCTCGTTTTTTTCTTGCATCTTCTAATTTTCAAAAATTTAAATAACAGTCAGCAATATTATATTTTTTTTCTATTGTATAAAAAATGAAGACAACGTACTTATTTATCATTTTTTTATCTCGAAATAATAGCGAGCCGGTTGTTCAAAATTTGGCAGCCCATTCTGTATATGTATATATACACACACGCAGAAACAGACAGTACTAATTCCGAACACATTCTTTCGTATATACTTACCATGTTGACCATTTAAGTGATTAAATAAAAAAAAGTATTTTTATTCACATTTTCTCATACTTACACCATTATTGGTATATTGCTAGTTTGATTCCATCATTTTTATTATTGTTTAATCTCTGTCCCTATTGAAATTAAATTCCAAAAACTACACATAATTTAGTTTTTAGAAACATAAATATCATCTTTTTCTTAGGGATATAATTTTACTTGTATATTAAAATTACTCTTAGATCTTTGTTAAGGAAATAATTAAATATTGGGATAAAATATTTACAAACCAATCATATTCAAGTAACCCAATATAATATAAAATATAGTGTAGAGATATAATTTAAAAAAAGAATTAAGATGATTTTTGTTTCATAGTTCCATATAGCAGCGTTTTCCAATTTTTTTTTGACCGCAGCCCATTACGAGATTTTTTCCGCGACCCACCTTACAAAAAAAAAATATTTACAAAACTAATTTTAATTTTTTAATAAAAATCAAAATTCAAGTTATTTGTTTGTTTATTTCACACGCAAAAATTGCTAAATAATTATATAACAAAAACGGTGGTAAAAGGTTGTCACCTGCAGTACTTAAGAGTTTCGAAATATTAAATTTAAAGCAAAATGTTAAGATTTTTCGTGTTTTTACAATTTTCGCCACAACCCAGCTGAATTTTTCCGCAATCCGGTATCGGATCCCGACCCACACTTTGAGAAACGCTGCTATGTAATAATCAATTTCAACTCATAAAACACAATTTGTTGTAATCAGTTATAACTTGGAACATTTAAAATAATTATATTATTTGGAAAATATTCACCTCCATAAAGATATAGCAGTTTTAATAATTAACAATTACAGCTCGAGAGGATTCCATTATTTTTCTATAGTTTGACGTGTCATGTGTAATAAAAATTTAATATTTCTAATTTTCCGAAATAAACTTATTGATCATCATGAATAATAATAATAATAAGAAATAGAATTATAAGAAAAACACTCGCATTGGTATCTAATTGTGAATAAAAATAATTAGAAAACATCTCAAGATCTAAAAACAAAAAATTTAAATATTTTCATATTTTTTAAAATATCCATTGCAAGTCGAAATCTGTCACAAACATTAATTAATATTCTACGTAATAATGTAATTGTAGTTTTAACTTGAGAATGTTAATCATTATTTATTAATATTTAATATAGATTATTTGAAATAACTTTGTTTTAATATAGAATAAATTAATACCAGCCGAGTATGAGTTATAAATATTAGTTATAATACTAAATATTATTTTCATATTCTTAAATTTTAAAAATAGGTGTATAGTATGTAATACATATATATCAAAAAATTATTTTACAATTAAACAGTCTTTCTAAGTAAATAACGACAATCTATGAAGTAAAAGCGATTTGAACCTTTTTGAATGGTTATGTAAGACAATTTGTACGAAATTTAAAATGTTTGATACGTATAAAATGAAAAATATATAAGTAACTTCTTGTAATAAAGAACCCAAATATATGAAAATATATTAACTGTAATTAATATGAGAAACGACTACATAAATAATTCTTTTCTTATAATACAAGATCTTTAAAATTAAATGGGAGTTTATTATAGTATTTTACTTGCAATAATATATAAAATCATTTAATTGTAAAAAATATCTAAAATATTCACTAATTATTTGACATAGAATCGATATTTAATAATTAAAGATGAATATCGTCTTTTATTATGGTGTTTTTCAATGCGAAATATGTGTCTTTCTGTATTAGATAAGGTATTTCTTACTTTGATGATGAGGACTCGATTTTTAACAAGAAATTATTAAATCAGATGATGGATTACAAAATACCAAAATATGCCATATAAAAAATTCGTTTAATTGTTTAGATGTTACTCTGAAAATGAGAGCGATGTGCATTTTACTGCAAACAAAGTAGTTATGTTTAAAAAAACTTATTTATTTTCTTATTTGGCAATGATTTCATCATAAATTTACCATGCTGCAATAAAATATTTTTTTCGATTTGTAAGAAATAATGGAAATGAAAATATAATTTCAATATCTGTATAATGCATGCATATTAAAAAATATCCTTTGTGGTAAAAGAATTGTATGCTGGAAGACTACAAGTTTTTTCAATATATTTTAATCATTCATTCATCAACAGTACAAGATTAATACAAAGAAAATGATATACTGGTTCAAAATATACACATGAATTATATAAATACATACGTTATAAAATGTACAGATTAAATATATCTTTAGATATTTTTTCCTTCATTTAGGCATTTTATAAATTAAAATGGTGCCAAAAAATAAAAGAATAATATAAAAAAAGAGTAACAACTATTCTTAATTAAATATCGCTTAAAATTATATGAGAAAATTAAATATTCATACTTCATCTCAAATTATGTAAACACCACCAAAGGACGTTTTTTAATATTCATGATTATACTTAACAAAAACAATTTTGTTTACGTATATGCAAAACAAGAGACATATTCACTGATCAGACTTGTATCTTCTTAATACACTGAAGCATTTGGATCATTTAGCTTCATATCACTAAAAGTTCTTACTGCCATCACTGGCCATTCATTCTTATTTCAATCACACTCTCAGTACAGTTTAATCAGACTGTTTTTCCGCTGGAAATTAATAAAATAACACACTACTATGATA